>JACGAQ010000263.1:0-203042 GCA_014119065.1 Orius insidiosus | reverse complement strand
TGAACGTGCAGTAAACTAAAGGCACTTTTGGCTCCGTTTTAGAGATTATGAGCTAACATCCTACGGCTTACGTTAACCACAGAAAAATCGTCATCATTTGATTTATTGAAGCAAATATACATAGAAAAAATACATTTTTTAAGCATTTAAATCCTTTTATGATGCCGTAAAGCTACATGGCTTTTGAGGTTGCTCTTCTGATAGCTTTTGAAGGAACAAATTGGCAAAAACGAAGGTTCTTTCCACATTCGAACTTCAGATGGCATGTGAGGGTGCCCTTATTTTTGTACATTTTTGGGCAATTTGGACACTTGAACTTATCTGAAAAATGAGAAAACCCGTTTTTATAAAGGTTCATCAGGTAAATTGTGAGAGTATAATAAGAGAAGTTTATGAATTGGTTTATTTTAATGGTTATAGGTGTTGATATGTTTGTAGATGGTATGACGTTAGGTTGCATTTATGGTGGGTCTTAAAGTCGCAAAGTGGGCATGAAATCGTGGTTCTTTCCCGCATTCGTATCTTATGTGTGTGACGAGATTCCTTTTATGTTTGTACGCCTTTTGACAGTTTCGACAATCGAACTTACCTGAAATACGATAATATTAGATAAATAGGATATTTTAAAAAAGTTTTTAGTAACCCTTTCGAGACCGCGTCTGACGCCGGATTCTCTGCGTTACTGGTGCAGCACTTTTCCCCTCACTTCTCCCCTAACGCTCCCAGCGCCCAGCAAGACACAGAAAGCGACGAGTGATGCGACCATCACGTAGTTCATTTCTTCCCCAACAGATTGCCAGTTTCTGCATGTCGCTAGCGCCACAGGAAGCGAAGGTAATACATTTTTTAGTGAGGCTTCCCGCTGGCGCCGCTGCAACTAAAGTCGCCTGCGGTCTCCAAAACGAAAAGCGATACGGCAACTATAGTCGCCTGCAGTCTCGAAAGGGTTAAACAATTTTTTGGGGTTTTCGTGCCTCGTGGGTTCTCAGGTTGCCTTTGTAATGGCTTTTGTAAGGGCAATCGCTGCAGAAAAACTGCGGATCTTTTCCACATTCGTATTTCTGATGAGTGTATAGCGTCCCTTTGTACAAGTACACCTTTTGACAATTAGGACAGTTGAATTTTTCTGAAAAAGAAAAAAAAAATGAAGTAATTGAACAAACTCAAAATCAGATGCTTGAAGCCTTTGGATAAAAAAGAATCTTTAATTTAAGCCATTTTAATAATCAAGAGGATCATTGTATAAAAATGAAACTTTATCAACATTTTTCTTAAATGTGTCGTTTAAGCGAAGATTTTGATGAGTCTTGAGGGAACAGTGAGGGCAAAAGAATTGCGGATCTTTCCCACATTCGTAGTTAAGATGCTTTCCCAAATTCCCTTTGTTCTTATACGTTTTTTGAACATTTGGGCATATAAAACCTAAAAAATAACAACAAAAATTTAGGTATTACGAATAGGCTGCTGTGTAGTTGGGCTATATGTGTTAAGCTTATAAGTGTAAAAAAATTTTGCCTAGTAACTTTTCCCTGCCACATACTGTAGTCTGTAAGAGCAATGGGAGCAGAAGAATGAAAGCTCTTTTCCGCATTGTTTTTCAGGTGGGCGTTCATGTCCCTTTTGTGCTTGTACAGCTTCAACATTTGGGGCATGCGAAATTATGTTGCAAAAGAAAACCTGGAATACGCAGCTTGTTAACTTGGTTAAAGGTAACAAAAAAGATGAATGTAATAAAATATTATATTTTGCATCCTCTTACACTTTCATCTTCAGATTTTACATTAAAGCTTTGAATCAACGGTGTTGGCCGAACAGTGTAAATGAATGCTGTGAAATGTAGACAGTGTTGCCAACTGTCAATTGGCAACACTGAACTGTTATGACCTTAAAATTAAAACTGTAATTGATTGAGTAATTGAGGTGAACGACTTTTTGAGGTGGCCTAATGGCGGGTCTTGTACGGAAATAGGGAGCAAAATAAAAAAGGTGGCTCTTTTCTCTGCTACTTATACATCTTTCAGATACGTTGACTGCCCGAAATGCCATAAAAAGTACCAAATGTCTACTTTGTATCATATCAAGAATGTGGAAAAAGCCACCTTTTTTATTTTGCTCCATATTTCCGTACCCCACCATTACGGCCACCTAAAGGTCGTTCACCTCGATGAGTTTTAAATTTAAGATCATAACAGTTCATTGCCAATTGACAGTTGGCAACACCGTCTCCATTTCACAGCATTCATAAGTAAAAAATTCGGGTTCACAGGGAAACCTCAAAGAAGATTGCAGCGTGGATGCTATTGCTGTAATCAAACCCCAGTGGTACACCAGTAAAGAACAGCTGTATGATTACACGGTAAAAAAGTCTGAGTGTTTTACAGCAGTGTGTCTTTTAACGTGGCTTTTTTTTGTAGCTCTTATAAGGGCAATAAGAAAAAGATGGTTCTTTCCCGCATTCGTATCTCAGATGGGCGCTTAAGTGACCTTTGTTCTTGTACTTCCTGGGGCATTTTGGACACGCGAATCTACCTAAAACAAAACAAAAAGTTAACCTTTTTTTCCTCATTTTGCTCACAGTATTTAGGACATTAGTAACAAAAAGACTTCTGGGAGGAAAATAGAATTTATTGGGTACAATTTTTAAGATGTTTCAAGATTGAATGGCGCTTGAGGGTGTAACTTCGGTGGCTTTTGAATGGACAGTGAAGGCAGGAGAAAGACGGTTCTTTTCCGCACTCGTATTTCAAATGGACGTTCAAATTGCCCTTTTGCTTGTATAACTTGAAGCATTTCAGACACCTATATTTACCTAAAAAAAAATCCGATTATAAATATCATTTGTGGCAACATAGGGAGGGAGTTTAAAACCCATCAATTTTAATAATTATCAGTTTTTATTGAAGAAATGATACATAAAAAGGGATCAAACAATGTTATGTTTTAAAATTGTATGACGATGAACGGGCTTTTCTTTTTGCTTTTGTATTCGCAGAAGGAACAGAAGAAGATGGCTCTTTTCCGCATTCGTATCGAAGGTGAGCATTCAGATTACCCTTCTGCTTGTACAGGGAGCAGTTCGGACACTTGAACTTCTCTGAAAAAATTATTAAGTCAGCGATAAAGGTAGAGACCTGCTGTAGTGTATGAGGGAGTCTTAGTTTCCAAGAATTTGAAGACCGGGCTTTACGTTATCTACTAGCAGAGTATGGCTTTTAATTAAACACAAATAAGGACTTAACTTGCTGAAGAAGAACCACCAGCAACGCAATTCAGGTGATTTTAGTTGGCATTGCTAAAATTTTTCTAAAAACAGACTGATTTATAGCAGTTGCAGGGAAAGACGGATGGAGAAGTGGTTGGACGGAGGAGAAAATAAAATGATGTAAACAACCTTTGATAGAAAACAAAACAATTTTAATTTTCGCTAAGATGTTTAACAATAGTATGGCGTGTAAGGTTGCTTTTCTTTTTGCTTCTAAAAGGACAAAGGGGGCAGTAGAAGAAGGCTCTTTCCCACATTCCAGCTTCATATGTCGCGTCAAATCTCCTTTGTACTTATAAAATTTATAACATCGCTCACATACATACCTTCCTAAAAAAAATCGACATTATTTCAAAATAAAAAATTAAAAAGCATGCAGAAGGAGCAGTGCGTAGATGAAAAAATAATGGAAGAGAACAACCGTCTACAGAAATGCTGCAATGAAAATGGGTTATTTCCATAATGAGTTTATTTACTTAAAATACACGCAATAAGGACAATGTACTGATAATCAAATTATTTTTGGACACTTGTGTGTTGTGCGATGACGTCATTATGTTTTGTAATCATGTGGCGTTTAACATGCCCGTTTTGGTGGCTTTTGTACGGGCAGATAGGGCAGAAAAACGAGGGCTCTTTTCCGCACTGGTAGCGCAAATGAGAGTTCAGGTGGATACGCCGCTGATACGATTTCGGGCATTGTGGACATTTGAATTTACCTGAAAAAGAAATAACATTATGAAATAGATGTGTTGGCTAACCGTCAATAAAGGAAGAAAGAGAAACACACACATTTCACAAGCACGGAATTCCCCAGGTCTTTCAGTAACCCTCGTCCACCCTTGACTAGAGAGCCCTCGACATCTTGCAGGGTGCTTCCATCCCCACCAAGTCCTTTCGGTACCTTCGGTGCCATCCTAGGGCACACTGCATTTGAGACTAAGGCTCTCAGCGATTACCGTAGAAGATCTTCTGATAAGCTTGTGATATTGCTAAGGATGTATGGACGAAATCGGGTGTGATCCACTGGAAGCTGGCAACTGTGCTAAGGGAGTTTGGGTCAGTTCTCAACAACGCATGACCGTTGGCTGATGAAATCACTTAAGCGCCGGGGGTATTAACATCAAAATCATAAATATAACATTGTTTCAAAAATTTATTTAATGTTTTGCAATAATGTGTCGTTTAACATGGCCTTTATAGTAGCTTTTGTAGCTGCAGTGTGGGCAGGAAAAAGCAGGTTCTTTTCCGCACTCGACCCTCATATGAGCCTTTAAATTGTTCTTCCTGGAGTAGCTTCTATAGCATTGCGGGCAGACGAACTTTCCTGAAAAAATAAAATTAAGTCTCCAAATAGCGTGAGAAATGGGAAGTCAACTTACAGATTTTCACCTGCATGCTTTGTATTTATGTGGCGTTTAGCGTTGCTTTTTAGTTTGCTTTTGTATGGACAATATGGGCAAAAGAAAGAGGGCTCTTTTCCACATTCGTTTCTCATGTGTGCATACATGTTGTCTTTCCGCGTATACCTCCTGAAGCATTGAGGGCATTCGAATTTACCTAAAAATTATATAATAAGACCGTATCGGGAGAAAGAATTGAGACTGCTAGACGGTGCGTACTTGTCAGGTTTTTTCATCAGCAGGCGGCTGACAAAATGAGGCCATGGAAGACTATTTTAGTGCAGTTCTACTGACCGACGGAAAGACGAAAGGTTTGAAATGAAGAAAAGAACGATTTTTTAAATAAGTTTATTATATTTAGTATAAGAATAATTATGTGATATTGTGCTTGCGTGCCAAGTGGCCTTTGAGGGCGACTTTCTGGTGGCACCTGTAGGGACAGCAAGGGCAGAAAAACGAAGGCTCTTTACCGCATTCGAACTTCATATGCCTCCCCAAAGAAGCTTTGTGGGAATACTCCTTTCGACAGTTCAAACACCTCACTTTTCCTTAAAAAGATAAAAAGATTAATCGTTTTATCTATTATTTTGAGCTACAGTAAGTGGACAGGAAGCCCTGCCAGTTGAAGCAAATGAACGATTCGTCCGTCCTAACGCGTCCTTATCTAAGCTGTTTTTAGTTTGTATCTCTTCCAACCCAAGGGGCTAAAGATTTGGTGCAGAACGATGGAATGTCAACCGCATCTTCGTCATTGTCTTCAGTCATATAGAATGAATAAATGGGTCCTAACCGGTCCTCATCTAAGCTGTTTTTAGTTTGCATAATTTCCAACACAAGGGGCTAAAGATTTGGTGCACAACGATGGAATGTCAACCGCATCTTCGCCATTGTCTTCAGTCATATAGAACGAAGAAATGGGTCCTAACCGGAATCTAAGCTGTTTTTAGTTTGATGTCTTCCAACCCAAGGAGCTACAGATGTGGTGCAGAACGATGGAATATCACCCGCATCTTCGTCATTGCCAACGATGGAATGTCAGCCGCATCTTCGTCATTGTCTTCAGTCATATAGAATAAAGAAATGGGTCCTAACCGGTCCTCATCTAAGCTGTTTTTAGTTTGCATGTCTTCCAACCCAAAGGGCTAAAGATTTGGTGCAGAACGATGGAATATCACCCGCATCTTCGTCATTGCCAACGATGGAATGTCAACCGCATCTTCGTCATTGTCTTCAGTCATATAGAATTAAGTAATGGATCCTAACCGGAATCTAAGCTGTTTTTAGTTTGATGTCTTCCAACCCAAGGAGCTACAGATGTGGTGCAGAACGATGGAATATCACCCGCATCTTCGTCATTGCCAACGATGGAATGTCAACCGCATCTTCGTCATTGTCTTCAGTCATATAGAATAAAGAAATGGGGATTATAAAAAAAAAACTCAAAATAAAAATAACTTCATTTATTTAACGAAATGAATATTCAACATATGACGTCTGAGAGAAATTTTTTGATGGCTCTTGTAGGAACAATGAGGGCAAACGAAGGAAGGTTCTTTTCCGCATTCTAATCTTAGGTGATTTCCTAAGCTTGTTTTGCGTTTGTAAATCTTGGAACAGGTTGGGCAATTAAAACCTAAAAATTATAAGAAGGTTAATGGTTGTTTTGAAAATGAGTACACCTCGGAGGCCTCATCGGAAGAGAACCTGAAGTCAGTCTTGATTATGGGTTCAACTTAAAAATAAAAATGCGTATAAAATGAGTTTATTAACAAACAGAATGTCTTCGTGCTAAATGACTTTTAAGGGCAACTTTCTGATGGCTTCTGTACGGACAGAGAGGGCAGAGAAACGAAGGTTCCTTTCCGCATTCGAACTTCAGATGCTTCTTTAGACTCCTTTTAAGTTTATACTGTTTCCAACATCCTGGGCACACAAAACCATCTGAAAAAAGTTCAAGCACTTAGTGAGGGATCATATGCGATGAAGCTCAAGCTCGTTAGTAGAAGGTTAAGCTTAAAGAAAAAAGTTTCCAGTTCCATAGTTCCAGTGATAACTAGAGAAAGGTTTGAGCGAAAAAAATATAGGATGAAAATGCAAAATAAAATTTTTTTTATATTTTGTACAGAGTATTTGGCCTCTATCTACTGTGTTTTAAGGCAATATGGCGCTTAAGAGGGTTTTTCTGGTGGCTTCTATATGGACAGTATGGGCAAGCGAAAGACGGCTCCTTTCCACACTCGAGTTTCAGATGATTGGTCAAACTTCCCTTGATTTTGTACTTCCTCATGCATTGCGGGCATTTGAAATAATCTGGAAAAAGAAGTTAGAAGAGTGCAGTGTAGACTGTGGAAGAAAAACCGTACCCCCATTAGCAGTTTTTAAGCACGGTTCCAGAGCGCTAGTTGAAAATGATGCGAAGCAACGTGATTGGCTGACCACGCGATTGTCAGCAGACCAGCTTGTCATTTCTTTCAAAAAAAGCATTAACCATTTCGAGACCGCAGGCGACTATAGTTGCCATTCGCGCTTTTCGTTTGGAGACCGCAGGCGACTTTAGTTGCGGGAAGCCTCTCTAAAAAATTTAATACCTTCGCTTCCCGTGGCGCTAGCGACTAGCAAAAACTGGCAATCTGTTGGGGAAGAAATGAACTACGTGATGATCGCATCACTCTTCTTCAGGTAAATCATACACGCATTTAATGGCTATTTGATTGTTTATTCATTTGCATGTTTTAATACAACGTGACGTTTAAGGGCGCTTTTATGGTGGCAGCAGTACGGGCAGTGAGGGCAAAAAAACGATGGCTCCTTCCCGCATTCGAACTTCAAATGAGCACGCAAACTCGACTTAACTTGGTACACTTTTGAACACTTAGGACACCCAAATTTTCTTTCTAAAACAAATAAAACATGAGTGAAATGCCAATTTTCTTGCGTGAACCAATCGTAGGGACAATAGAAATAAATTAGAGTTCAATAATTTATTTTATTATGGTTAATAAACAATAATTTAGCTATGCTGTCGTAATATATGGTATTTAAGAGAGGATTTTTGACGGCTTTTGTAAGGGCAAAGGGTGCAGCAAAATGAAGGCTCTTTCTGGCATTCGAATTTAAGGTGCTTCCATAAACTTCTTTTGTGTACGTACGATCTCGGGCATGTCGGACAGTAAAAATTATGTTGAGCTGAAACCAATAACAACAGTTAGTCCATTTAAAAAAACCATTATTTTATCATTGAAAGGTTTAATAAAAAAATCTTTTGTTTATTTCATTGAAGCAGTGTATTGTTCTATATTTATTTCAGAATCTGTATGTTTTCTATGGAAATGGACGACCAGGCCAACTTTTTGGTGGCTCTTGTATGAGCAGGAAGGACACTGGAACGATTTAGGGCGTCCGCATTCGTATTTCAGGTGTTTCCCGAGGCTCGCACGGTGCCTGTAGACTCTTGAGCAGTTCTGGCAACTGTATAGGCCTGAAAATCGTTTTAAAATTGAAATATTAGAATTCCCAGTATATCAATCGCCAGATACTTGAATACAACAGCTGTTAAGCTGACTGCGGAGATGACCACAAAAAAGAGAAAAAAAAGTTAAACCTTTTGAAATGTCCCGCAATGCTTCAAAGCAATATGAGAATTAAGATTGCTTTTATTTTAGTCCGGTACGGACAAAGCGGACATAGGAGGGCAGGCTCTTTTCCGCATTCGCGTTTAAGATGGGAGCCCAGATTCTTTTTGTGTTTGTACGACCTGGGGCACTTTGGGCAATAGAAAGGACCTGAAACAGATGAAATAGTTTTAAATCAATTCGGGCTATTAGGTTTCTTTGGGCCTTGTGCACGTCGACCCCTATGGGTCTATTGTGCTTCCCTGTCTTTAGATCAGAGCTCCCCGTCAAGCCCCAGGCTCTTCATTAGCCTCCAGAGGCTGGACAGGGGTCTCCTTGTGTAGTTTGGGTTTTTCTTTGCTAAGCCTTCGCAAATAACAGAGGACGTGCTCAGCCGTCTCCTCCTTCTCCAAAAAGAAGCGGCAAGTGCCTTCACGGCTGTAGGTGCTTTCGGAGTTTACAATGACCGGTCAGCAGACCCACCATAATAAAGACTTTTGTTCTGCCCTGCCTAAGCAGGTCTGCTGTAAGTCCATGCCTCAGTCCTCCATCTTAGCACGCCTTTGACTTCGGGCTTTGTATAGCTCAAAGTAGCAGAGAGAGTTTGCCTTATAAGCTCTTCTCTCTTCACACTCCAAGAAATGTGACAGTAGGGCTCAGGGCCAATGGGGGTCATTTCTGACCCCTCAATTCGGGCTAACCTCTTGCGTACCAGAGAGATTAACAGCGATGGGTAAAACATATAAAAAATTTGAACAATAATGTAATATAAAACATATATTTAGTATAATAAGATGGCTACCAAAGTATTATAAAACTAACATAACTTATTAAGAAAAATACCTAAGTATAATTATTATAGTTAAAATTATTTTTAAAATTTTGCTTTAAATAAAAATCAAATCCAGTCAGCGCTGAAAGATTCGGGATGCTTTCGTCCCATGTGGTCACGCAAGACGGCTTTCCTGTGGCATTTGTAGTCGCAGCAGGGGCACCGGAATCTCGGAGTTTTCCCGCATTCGTATTTACTGTGAGCGACCAAATTTCGTTTGTATTTGTAACTCCGGAGGCATACGCCGCACGTGAACATACCTAGAAAAGGATATAGTTAAAAGGAGCTCTTGAGATAAGGGGCCCGAAACAGGGGTACCACCACCGAAAATGTCCTGGGTAAGGTTCAGAATAAAAGATCTAATTATTTATGTGTTTTTAATTTTTTTTTCTACATGAATGTTTGTGTGTGTCTACGTAATATGTGATTTTTAAGGTCGACACGGCGATTGCATCTATAATCACAGCAGGGGCATTCAAAGCGTGGAATCTTTCCACAGTCGAATTTCATATGCATGTACAGATTTCTCTGGTGTTTGTATGCTCTCGAACATTGAACGCATACGAAAGGCCTTTCACCTGAAAAAAGACTGCTTTAATATCACTCCTGGAGAATCCGAGGAACAAAAAAAACTCGGAGCTCTAGAGAGATTTCCAGCACCTGGGAAGGGGTGAAAGAAAAAGACAATGACCAGCTTAACAATTCGCTTTACGAACAAATAATTTAACAATCAAGGCAGAACATTGAAAATAGTTCGTTTCTAATTAGCAGCAACTGCCATAGTTAAACGACGGAATGTTTACGCATCAAATGATCACGAAGGACGCCTTTACGATGACATCTGTATGGACAGCAGGGACACTTAAACCTCGGCGACTGGCCGCATTCATACTTAACATGCGTATAAAGATTCCTTTTATTTTTGTATCTCTTGGAACAACTCGAGCAAGCATGAGGCCGTTCTTCATCTTAAAAAAAATTAAATCAAACTAAAACGAAATTCAAACTAATTTAAAACGAAAAAAAATACCTCTTTGTTGCAGCAAAAGCGTGGCTTCGGCTTTGTGGATGTTATGTTGCTCCAGATGTCTTTTCAGGTAAACACCAGAGGTGAAACTTTCAGCACAAATCGGACATTGGAAAACTGAAAAAAATACAAAATTAGAAAAACTTCCTCTTTATAATCAAAAAAGGTCTTTTTGAAACCTCCCTTGAGATTTCCACAGCCAAAGGGTTAAGAGGCAGTGAAAAAATAACCAATTTTTCTTCACACATTTATTTAGACAACTCTTTCTTATGTTTATTGATGACGTGGTTTTTCAAATTTCCCTTTTGTTTCGAGACGACAGGACAGTAGGGGCACTTGAACCTCGGGTCTCGTCCGCATTCGTATCTCAGATGATTCTGCAGACTCGAATCGAGTTTGTATCTCTTCCCGCAGTTTTTACAAGCGAACTTTTTCTCTAAAAACGACAAAAAAATGAAAATAAATTGTTAGTTAAACGTCTTTTACAGGTAAAAAGTTAAGGATGCAAATAAGCATAATGTCTGCTTAAGCTGGACTTTTGTTTGCATGTAAAATCGCAAACGTCGCATCTAAAACTCGGAGATTTTCCGCATTCGAACTTCAGATGACTCCGAAGGCTCGCGACTCGTTTGTACTTCCGACCGCACTTCAGACATACAAATTTCTTGATTTCATCTAAAAAAAAGTTTTATGTCATAAATCGCAGATTTAAGATTTCTCAAAATGTAGGTAAAATTAAAAGAGATATAGCGAAAATAGTGTTAATTATTTATTGCAGAATTTCAAAAATGATATCCTAGTAATAACGATTAGGAATCCGAGTTCTTGAGTAGCATGTGTCTCTTTATGTTCCCTTTTCGATGGTAACTGCAGTTGAGTGCATTTGAAACTCGGCTTTTTGCCACACTCGACCCTTTTATGCAGCAGAAGACTGCGAATGCTGGTAAACTTTGGAGCATCTATCACAACGAAAACCTAAAAAAATACAAGTTAAACGTCACACTTTTTTCTATTCTTTAACTGCATTATGGTAACCTGGTAAGCCACAGGGGGCCTGTAGCTATATGTCTTGGCACTACTAAGCAGTGGCCTGGAGAACATTTTTCACATTAAGAACAAAATCAAGAGTCGATTTCAAAGGTTCGAATCTGTATGTCTTAATAAAACATGTCTTTTGAAGTTTCCTTTTCGAGAGAAAGCATGAGAACAATGAGGACATTTATAATTCGGCAATTTTCCACATTCGTACTTCCGATGAGTGTAAAGGCCTGATTTGTGCTTGTAACTTTTGGAGCATTGACTACAGCGGTAACCTAAAACAAAGCGTTTTTAGTTTTGCAGTGTAAGCAGTAGGAAGCACGCTTGCACAATTTGCGCTTTTTCAGCAATACAAAGCGCGTTGGGTGGCCGGGGCGAGTCATCTGTTCAGCCTCATCATGTAAGAACTATTATATCAATGGCATTTTATATTCTGTTGAGATAGGAAAGCATAAAGATAGTTAAGAATATACTTTTATTGGATTGTCTACAATATATCAGTGAAAAGCATATTTTTCATGCTTGACAAGAACATGTCTCTTCAAGTTGCCTTTTTGATTGGAAGCGTACTGGCAATGAGAGCATTTGAAATTCCGAGATTTTCCACACTCATACTTCTTATGGTTAGTTAGGCCATTTTGGTACTTGTAGACTTTGGAGCACTGATCACAGCGGTAACCTAAAACATAAAGCGTTTTTAGTTTTGCAGGGTAAGCAGTAGGACGCTTGCACAATTTGCGCTTTTTTCCCCCAACCACCGATCAGGCTACAAGCGCTGTGGGTGGGCGGGGCGAGTTTTCTGTTCAGCCTCATGGCTTTGATGCGTGGGATAGGATGGACAGTATAAAGATAGTTAAGAATATACTTTTTATTGCATTGTCTACAATATAGTTAAAGCATGATTTAGATGCTTGACAAGAACATGTCTCTTCAAGTTGCCTTTTTGATAGGCAGCGTACTGGCAATGAGAGCATTTGTAATTCCGAGATTTTCCACACTCATACGTCTTATGGCTAATTAGGCCTTTTTGGTACTTGTAGACTTTGGAGCACTTATCACAGCGAAAACCTAAAATAAAAAGGTTTTTGAGGATCTAAAACCACAGAATAAACACAAATCCACAAAGTTTGAAGGGGACTAAATAGAAAACCTGTAAAACATATAATTTTTTATTGATTGATTTATACAAAAATTTCAAGATCTTTTGAATTCGGAGACTGTCGTTGCTTCCGGATGAAGGGAAAGCATGTGACGTTTAAGGCTTCCTTTTTGCTTGCAGGCGTAAGGACAAAACTCGCATTTGAAAGCCGGCGGTTTACCGCATTCGTATTTTTGGTGGGTTTTCAGGCTTTGAGGGTAGCCGTATGTCTTGAAGCAGGCGTCACATCGAAATGGCTTACTTGGCGAAAGTCCTGAAAAAAAGAAGGGCATCGAATTGTTAAAGCTGGCTATAAAAGAGTTGTCTTTCGAAGGGAAAACAGTGGAATAGGATGAGGTTAAGTGATAAAAACTTCATTACGAAGAGGGACATTCGTTTAAATAGCAGACAGTAGACATACAACTAAAAAGGTAAATAATTACATTTTTCCCCCTCACACTCTTTGTAGCTCTTTTTAGCCGTTTCATTCAGTATGAATGACCTCAATGGGAATCGAACCCACGTCCTTAGAATAAACCAACGCCTGTAACACCCTCTAACATCGCTTTATTTCAAAATCGGTCGCTTTTTCCGGATGAAGGCAAAGTATATGACGTTTAAGGCTTCCTTTTTGCTTGCACGCGTAAGAGCAGAAATCGCATTTAAAAGCCGGCGGTTTGCCACATTCGTATTTTTGGTGGGTTTTGAGGGTATGAGCGTAGCTGTAAGTCTTCAAACAGGAGCCACACTGAAAAGGCTTCTCAAATCCTGAAAAAGAAAACCGAATGAGCAAAAAGGCATCACTAAGAATTGGCTGACGAGCCAATTGGCTGACCAAGAGAAGACTGCTTTCTTGACATGACGTCAATGCGTTTTTTTTAATTGAATAAAAAGGATATCGTCGCGTTAGTTCTAACACCGGATAAGTCACTTTTTATCAATTTTGAGGCATAGTTTCTGATGGTAAATTTTGTGGATAATCGAATTCCGTTGGTAGTTTAACCCTATTACCAACAGAAAACGCGTAGTTCACGATTTAGCCAACAGTGATGCATTGATTCCAATGAGAAATTAATCCGTATTTTGGCTCTCCTGAAAACTTAAGAAAAATACCTTATCCGGTGTTAGAACTAACGCGATGATATATTTTAAGAATTTACAAGGAAAGAAAGCACTAAAAATTAAAAATTATATTTAATAATATATAAGTACAATAAAATTAATTATTAACTAATTATAAAAAATATGATTAAACTTAAATTCAGTCTTGTAACATGTAATAATAAAATTTTTAAGTTTTAAAAGCCTAACTTAACAAAATAATTTACAGACGTTCGGGATGCTCAGAAACGATATGGGCAGTCAGGGTGGTCTTCTTCTTCGCTTTATGCGGGCAGTAGGGGCACCAGAAGACGGGAGGTCGTCCGCATTCTGACTTCCTGTGGTTCACAAGACTCTGACGATTCCTGTACTGTTTTAAACACTTTGGACAGCTGTAATATTGCTTTCCTAAAATTTTGTTAATTTTTACACACGAAAAAAATTAGTTTTTAGGTTAGTAGGTGAAGGAGACAGAATAGAAAAATGGGAAATATAAAAACTCCTTTGGTTCTAAAATAATTTTTAACAATTTTCAGGATGTTTGACTTTCATATGTGTCTTTAAATGCTGTTTCCATTTTGATTTAAAGGAACAGACAGGGCAGACGAACTGCGGCTCTTTTCCGCATTCATATTTCCGATGGCGGAAAAGACTTTGAGAATGTCGATATTGCTTAGAACAATTTTGACATCTATACACGAATCCAGTTGGGTATCCGACTAAAAATTAACAAAAAATTTAGTTTTAAGTTTTTTTTTATTTTCATCATGCAGGATAGGATATGAAATAGAAAGGGACGAAAAAGAGACAAAATTTTAAATTTTTATTTTGAAAAATACAGTTAGTTGAACCCGCGGACGATTTCGGACCAATTTTTGATTTCGTGTGGATGCTTTATGCCGATATGCGTTTTCAAATTTTGCTTCTGTTTCGCTTTGTAGATACAATAAGGGCATGAATAACGTGGCTCTTTCCCACATTCGTATTTCAAATGTGACTTCAAACTCGCCAGAATTTTGTACGATTTGTGACAGACGGAACAGCTGAAATCTGAAAGAAAAAGAGTTAGTAACAGCGTCAAAATAAAATCATTTTCACCTGAAAAATTTTTTTAAATATTCAAAGCAAGTACGGGTCCGTGTTTTAAGACAAAATGAGATTTCAAAGATTGCTTATGTCGAGTCTTAAATATACATTCGGGACAAAAATACGTAGGTTCTTTATTACATTCGAATCTTTTATGCTTATAGAGGCTTTGACGGTGTCTATAAGATTTGCCGCAAGAGCATTTGAAGTCTGAAAGAAAGAAAAAAAATAGTTAGATAACAAATTTAAGAAAGTTAACTACATAGATTGAAGAGCTTCCGACGAAAACTTCCTAAAGAGAAGAAACAATATAGGAGGGGGAAGTATAACGGAAGGGGAAGTATAAGGGAGGGGGAAGTATAAAGAAGGGGGAAGTATAAAGAGGAGGATTTTTTTTAATTTTCCAAATTAAAGTTAACTAGTTTGAAGAGCTTCCAACGAAAATTTCCTGAAAGAGAAGAAACAATATAGGAGGGGGAAGTATAACGGAAGGGGAAGTATAAGAGAGGGGGAAGTATAAGGGAGGGGGGGAAGTATAAAGAGGAGGATTTTTTTTTAATTTTCCAAATTAAAGTTAACTATTTTTTTTTTTTTTTTGGTTGCTTAGATAGTCGGGTGTTGAGGCCGCAACACCCGACTATCTAAGCAACCAAAAAAGAATTATCACCCGGCTGACTAAAAGAAAATTAACATTAAAGTTAACTAGTTTTAAGAGCTTCCAACGAAAATTTCCTGAAAGAGAAGAAACAATATAGGAGGGGGAAGTATAACGGAAGGGGAAGTATAAGGGAGGGGGATTTTTTTTTTAATTTTCCAAATTAAAGTTAACTAGTTTTAAGAGCTTCCAACGAAAATTTCCTGAAAGAGAAGAAACAATATAGGAGGGGGAAGTATAACGGAAGGGGAAGTATAAGGGAGGGGGAAGTTTAAAAAAGGGGGAAGTATAAAGGAGGAGGATGTTTTTTTTTAATTTTCCAAATTTTTTTCGAAAATTTAAGTATCAAGGTAGAATTAATGGGATTTTTGCCCAAGAGAGATCCCTCTCGTAACGTTGGGAAGTATTATATTTCTCCCTGCTAAAATGATAATTAATGTAAAAAAAATTATTTTACACCAAAAATTCGTAAAAATAAAAGGAGTAATTGGTGAAAATTTGGTATAAATCGGACCAACGGCCGCAGCGAATTTTTAAAAAATTTTAAACAGACATATCTCTGCCATTTTTTGAAATTCAAAAATCACGTTTCTAGTTCACCGACTAAAGAAAATATGGTGAAAATTTTGTGAAAATCGGTTGAAAACTGTGGCCGTATCCGGAAAAAATGCTACGTCCGGACGGCACCTCAGACAAAGTTGAGATTGGTTAAGATCAATATTCAATTGACTCTCCGGGGTCTGGAAGACCCTTCCCAAACGTGGAGGGTATCACAATACCAGATGGACGAATATGACGGGGCTTTTCAGGTTGGGCAACCTCGCCGCTTCATACTCGCAAAATCGTGTTTCCACCTGTTTTCTTCCAGTTTATGAAATTTTAAAAGGATAAAAAGCAACAGAAAACTTTTTTACGATTTATTTTACGATTAAAACAAAAAGAACTAATAAGTAGAACGGATGTTTTTTTTTTTTTTCTTTCTTTTTTAACAATAAATTAAAATTGTCTTTTGAGACACGATGAAATCTCGTCCCATGAGCTCGCTAGTTCCGGATGGACGAATATGACGTGGCTTTTCAGGTTGGGCAACCTCGCCGCTTTAAACTCGCAAAAAGGGCAGATGTACCAAAGCTCTTTTCCACACTCGAATTTTTTATGATTGATCAGAGTTTTCTGATGTTGAAAACATTTCCCGCACTTTTTACACATCTTCACTAATTTCGCTGAAAAAAAATTAATTAAATTTACGTTATTTAATTTTTCTTTTCATGCGGGGAAAGGACAGAAAATAAAAGAAAAAGAGGATAAAGGTTTTTCTTAAAAAATTACTCTTTTCATTTTAAATTAGCGTTTATAATTTTACACAACACAATATTTGTTAATAAATTATTTAAATAAACGATCCTAAATATAAATAACAAATCATGAACAACGATGTCCGAAAACGCTTTCCATAAATCCTTTTGGCCTAAAAAAAATAACTCTAGGTTAGAGCAAAACAAAAGTTCAGCTCAGAGTGACGCTATAACCTTACCTCAAGATAACAATAAAAATGTCACGAAGGAGAAAATGCGTCCCAGAACTCTTTAAACTGAAGGGGATGCCTGGATGAAACGTGTTTTTTAAAATTTTGCTTCAGTTTCGACCGATGCGAGCAAAAAGGGCACGGAAACTTCGCAGGCTGCCCGCATTCAAATTTCAAATGCGTACCTAAACTACTTTGGTGTTTATAAAATTTTCCGCAACGTGGGCAACTATAATTCGCACCTAAAATTTAAAAAAACGGGTTAAATTTTATTTATAATGATTTTTAAGAAAGGACAAAGGTTATGAAATGGAAGGAGATGGGTAAAAAAATTAAAGTACAAAATATAATTAATAATATAATTAAGATATAATTAATAAGAAATGACTTTAAAATTGTGTTGTTTTGAAAAGATTAGGATGACGGTTTATAACGTGTTCTTTTAAATGCGGTTTATGTTTGCTTTTATATGAGCAATAGGGGCAAAAAAATGAAGGGTCTTTTCCGCATTCGAATTTTCTGTGCCTGGATAAGCTTCGCTTATGGTTATACGCCTTCCCGCACTCAAAACAAACAAATTTTGAACCTGGAAAATAAATAAATTAATACGTTTTTCGGGAGAACACCGTTAAACATAACGCAGTTGAACATGAACACCGTTCAACATAACGCAGTTGAACATGAACACCGTTCAACATAACGCAGTTGAACATGAACACCGTTCAACATAACGCAGTTGAACATAAAAAATCTGTAGTTGACCATGCGTTTAGGCATAAGGCAATATTAAGCTCTCAAAAGTTCAAAAATTTTGAGCATAATTTCAACATAAAGCGCCATAAACGACTTTATCAATAAATGCAAGTAGACATAAAAAAAGTTCAAGTCACCATAAAAGCCTCTTTTTATCTTGTTTCGCCATAAAACTGTATCTGTCGTTTGGGCATAATACAATATCTCACCATAAACAGCAAAGAGCAAGTCTACTTGTTTAAAACGCGATTATGGCGAAACGACAAAAACCTTAAAACTTGACAGTTCACCACAATGCAATTCAACATAATGCATCACACCATAAACTAGGAAAAGCAAGGAGGCAGCCAATGGGATCAGCTCGTTTTATGACACAAAGGGGTTAATTTTTTACGTCTCGCGATGATGTGATCGTTTTAGGATACGGGGGGGGGGATAATTTTTTTCTCTCGCGAGGATGTGCGAATTGCATTATGGTGAACTGTAAATTTTTAAGGTTTTTGTCGTTTCGCCATAATCGCGTTTTAAACGGCGAAAATAGGCTTGCTCTTTGCCTGTCGCTAGTTTATGGCGAGATGTATTGTGCCCAAACAACAGCTTTATGGCAAAACTACTTTGGTGTTTATAAAATTTTCCGCAACGTGGGCAACTACAATTCGCACCTAAAATTTAAAAAACCGGTTAAATTTTATTTATAATGATTTTTAAGAAAGGACAAAGGTTATGAAATGGAAGGAGATGGGTAAAAAAATTAAAGTACAAAATATAATTAAGATATAATTAATTATTAATAAGAAATGACTTTAAAATTGTGTTGTTTTGAAAAGATTAGGATGAAGGTTTATAACATGATCTTTTAAATGCGGTTTATGTTTGCTTTTATATGAGCAATAGGGGCAAAAAAATGAAGGGTCTTTTCCGCATTCCAATTTTCTGTGCCTGGATAAGCTTGACTTATGGTTATACGCCTTCCCGCACTCAAAACAAACAAATTTTGAACCTGTAAAATAAATAAATTAATACGTTTTTCGGGAGAAAACCGTTCAACATAACACAGTTGAACATAAAAAATCAGTAGTTGACCATAACGCGTTTAGGCATAATAAAATTGAACATTAAGCTCTCAAAAGTTCAAAAATGTTGAGCATAATTTCAACATAAGGCGCCATAAACGACTTTTTCAATAAATCCAAGTAGACATAAAAAAAGTTCAAGTCACCGTAAAAGCCTCTTTTTATCTTGTTTCGCCATAAAACTGTTTCTGTCGTTTGGGCATAGTACATCTCACCATAAACAGCGAAAGAGCAAGCCTACTTGTTTAAAACGCAATTATGGCGAAACGACAAAAACCTTAAAACTTGACAGTTCACCACAATGCAATTCAACATAATGCTTCTCACTATTAACTAGGAAAAGCAAGCAGGGAGCCAATGGGATCAGCTCGTTTTATGACACAAGGGGGTTAATTGTTTTCCTCTCGCGAGGGTATACGAATTACATTATGGTGAACTGTAAATTTTTAAGGTTTTTGTCGTTTCGCGTTTTAAACGGCGAAATTAGGCTTGCTTTTTGCCTGTCCCTAGTTTATGGCGAGATGTATTGTGCCCAAACGATAACAACAGTTTTATGGCAAAACAACAAGTTCTTTAAAATGAAAGTTCAACTGCGTTATGTTGCAATGACAAATTTTATGTCGAAACGACAAGTGTTAAATCTCTTCTTTATGGTGAGATGTATTAAGTTCGCATTATGAGGGACGTTTTCTTTATGTTGAGTTCCAGATTTTTTATGGTGAACGGTAACTCGCGACTTCTATTTTGTAGTCTAATGCATTATGGCGAACCGCATTATGTCGACACGTATGTACTCAGTTTTTCAGTATAAAGCCAGTCTCCCTGGGGTGTTCGTAAAAAAAAGAAAATAAAAAAACGCTTTTTAACACCTGTGCCAACACTGGAAGAACATGGAGGGTGTTACAATAACTTCTCTTCAAGGAAGTTAAAAAGCAACAAATGAATCAAAATGTTTATTAGACTCAATTTATAAAGGTGCTTACAGAAAAAGTAGCTTTTTACCATTTTTCGAGAAATCAAAGAAATTCAATTTTATTCAAGCTTCAAACTTTTCGCATTTTTTTTAAACAAATGCTGTAAATAAAGATGCTTTTTCAAATTTTGCTTATGTTTAGTTTTATACGGACATTCCGGGCACTTGAATTCCGATGACTTCACACAATCAGATTTCATATGTTTAGACAAATTCGCCAGATATTTGTAGGTTTTTAAACAATCTGGGCACTGGAAAAGTCCTGTAAAAAAAAGATAAATTAGGGTTTTTTGCACGAGCAAAGCGGTAAAATCTCAAGTTTTGAGATAATTTTAATCAAGGTAAAAATAGTTTACATGGTGAACAAAAATTTATCTATTTTAAATAATATCAAATTATATACAATAATTATAAAACTAGGGTCTTACCTAAAAGCTTTGTTCCAAATGCAGTTTGAAACTCCTGGAGCATGCGCAGAACTTCAGATTTCACTGTTTTAAATCCTTCTGCGCATGCTCCAGGAGTTTCAAACTGCGGTTGGAACAAAGCTAATATTTAACTAAAAAACCAAATCAACAAATTTCGACCAGCAAAGATTTTTTTTCTATGAAGGATAGTCCATGCACAATTTGTTTGAGAAGTCTTCTTAAAAAAAATAGTTAACTTTTTAAAGATTAAATTTACAAATAAAGAAAAAAATATACTATCTACACAGAAGCCGAGTTGCGATGTTGACGTCGTTTAAAGGAGCGCAAGCGCAGATCTTTCAACACTTCTCAAAAATAGTCGTATATTTAATAAAAATAAAAATGTCCGAAGAAATTTATTTTAAATGATAAAAAGTATGATAATGTCTTTTAAGTTCGAAGTACGAAAGAAGTATGAATTTTCCGCTGCTAGCAGTTCAGCCATGCACCGGGCACTTTGTGAATGTTGACCATGTGGGTTAATAGCAATTTCTTCTGGGCGGCTTTGAAGGAGCAGAAAGGGCAAGGATG
Organism: Orius insidiosus; assembly: GCA_014119065.1. Lineage (NCBI taxonomy): Eukaryota > Metazoa > Arthropoda > Insecta > Hemiptera > Anthocoridae > Orius > Orius insidiosus. Next base: position 182,567 of record JACGAQ010000263.1, on the reverse strand, counting down.
TATGCAGCTACTTTCACACTCGAATTTCATATGCATCGTCAACGTTTCCCGACGAACGTATTCTTTGGGACAATTCGGACATTTGTAACGTCTCTGCGTACCTGAAAATGGGCGTAGGTTAGTAAAAAGGAAAAAGATAAGCACACATGATAACATCCTTCAGCTGTTATTCATATGCAGCAATTTCTGCATATTGCTGTTTTCATTGGACATCTTTATTGGCAGCTTCATGAGAATTCTTTTCCAGATTTTTGGTGATTGAAAAGGCTACTCTTGCATAACAACAATACAAACTTAGCATCGAGCATCATCTAGTAAAAGATTTATTCCAATAGATTCGCAGCCACTGGGATTTGAAGCCTGATTCAACTGCTCGTCACCATCAGCTACTAGATGCATCGGCGAAAAAAATTAAAAAAGGATTTCAACAGCAAAAAGATTGTTATTAAATGTTTTATTTGGTCACATCATTCTAAAAAATTAAAAATCTCATACTGCAGAAAATCTCTTGGACTGGTTGGTTGGTTGGTTGGCTGGGACTGACTTGGTTTTGTTTAGTATATTAGTGCCTATGCGCTATGTGGGATGACAGTGAATATTTTCGATAGCATTTATAATCACAATGTGGGCAACTAAATGAAGGCTGCTTTCCACAGTAGAATTTCACATGAGCAGAGAGGCTCTCTCTTAATTTGTACATCTTAGCACAATTAGGGCAACTGTATATTGGTAGTTCTGAAACAAAACGAAAAAGTCAAGTTCGTGAATCTTATTTTTGGTTCAGGGTGTATGTCTGGAGGGAGCAAAACGCGAAAAAGAGTCGTGTAAACTGTCGGTCTTTGGTGGACGAGTCGAAAGGGTTTCCCAGTGGCTGCACTGGTTTCCCGACACTCCTACTCTGATTGACTCCACGCTCTGACTGCGCGACGTTTAAACGGTCAGCGAGCAGCTAGCCGAGCATCTGCACAAAATGGGCTCCGCGCATTCCACAAGCAGTCTTGGAGCTCAATACAGCTTGTGAATCTGTAACTGCTGAAACTGCTGTACCTTAGGCGAGACAATGATCGAACATCGTTGGTAGATGAAGTTAATGGATAGAGTACTATTAGGTCAATAACACAAAGAAACTTAATTTTAAACATATTTTTATTCTGTTAAACACAGGGTTAGAGGTTTACTGCGGCGCTGAGACGTTGGGTTTGACGTGCTTCAAAATAGTATGGCGTTTCAAGCTCTTTTTATGGTTCGTCTGAAAAGAACATTGCGTACATCGGAAGGCGGGAGGTTGGTCGCACTGGAATTTTATATGAGAGATCAAGCTCCTTTCGTGTTTGTACCGTCTTCCACATTTATAGCATTCGAATTCTGAAATAAGAACTGATATTAGCGATCTACAAGTAATTGGAAAAAAGGATTTTTGGGATAAAATTTCGAAAATTTTTGACTAAAAAATTTATTACACACGTTACACTTGAGGATTAAGTTTCGTTAAAATGTTTGGTTCTTTTGTGGGTTTGAAGCGAGGAGTTCCTTTTGGAGCGAAAAGGGCAAAAAGGGCAGAAGAAGCTCGGCTCTTTGCCGCACTCGAATCTTCTATGGTTGATCAATGACGTGTTGTGTCTGTAAGTTCTCGGACAAGTCGGACATGGGAAAATTTTGGAACCTAAAAAGTAACCCAAGTTAATAAAGGTCTTGGTGACGTAGTGACGTCATTCATTACATTAAAAAGATTCTGACAATTTTGATGAATGCATTCGACCAATGTGAGAGACGAGGTTTCCTTTCTGTTTCGACTTAAATGGACAAAATTGACATTCGAACTGAGGTTCTTTACCGCATTCCTGCCTTGCATGTTTCATCATGTTGTTCTTATATTTATACCCTTTAGAACATAGAGGGCAAAAGAATCTCGCGCCTAAAAAAACCACAGAGTAAGATATTTTGAAAATATGAACATAAAAATACCTTCGGGCCGAAAAAAAAGGGTTCTTTTTCTACTCAAGCATTCTACGAAGCTAATTTCACAAGCAGATGCTACTCAGGCCAATTACATCTTAAAATAATAGCTTTGTTCCAACCGCAGTTTGAAAATTGTAACTCCTGGAGCATGTGCAGAAGGATTAGGACGTAATCTGACGTCAAATCCTTCTGCGCATGCTCCAGAAGTTTCAAACTGCGGTTGGAACAAAGCTATTAAAAATTTTTTTTCAGACCAGAATCTATTTTAATCAACAAAAAAAAATTATTTAAGTGAAGATATCATGATGAGTGAAGAACATATGGCTTTTTAATGAGCTTAATCTTCTCGTTCGAAAATTACATTTTTTGCATTTATGCTCAGTTTCCCGATATGCGTAAGATTTCGCTCTCTGCGTCATTTGAAATTTCATTTCTTCCCCTAAGTACAAAACGTTTACTATTCCAAACGCTAAAAAAATTTATTTCAATAAATTTTATTTTTAAAAAACGTCATGAGGCTTTTTGCACATACCAAAGGGGCAAAAAAGGGTAATTTTTTTTAAATAAAAAAATGCAACTTTAAATATTCATTTATTTATAAATTTACAAAAAAATTTACATTAAAATGATTTAACAATTTAGATTTAAATAAGATATGCAGTTTTCACCTAAAAAAATTAATTATTAAAACCCATATAAATAATTAATGAAAGTTACCATAGTTTGTGGTTGGATATACACAATATATAACTAAAAAATAACGTTTTTTCAGAATTTAAATATTTTTTTGTTATGGATTACCTAAAAAAAAATTAAGTTATTAGTAAATGTAAAATATAGGTTATAATAATAAAAACCTTGATTGATTCCGGAGCAGAAGAAAATCGAATAAAAAATAAAATAAAATAAAAACACACTTCACTTAAAGCACTCGCGAGAAAAAAAAGATGGAAGGTGAGAAAGGACGTAATGACGTCATAGTTACAGAATGCTAGGGGAAGCACAATCTGTACAAAGTTCGCGAAAAATAAACTTAAAAATAAATACCACCAGAGAATAAAATAAAAATCACAAATCAATCTACGGATCTGGAAGTCAATGGAGGGTATTACATCAGCTTCTCTTCAGGAAGTTTAAATGAAGAATTTTGCAGAAAAGCCAAAATCTGAGCTAAAAATCAAAATTGTGAAGTAACGCAAAATAAAAATAAAATAAATGGACTTACGGTTTATAAGGGGAAAAAAGTGAAGTTGATGTCCTGACAATTTAAAATGCACAACCTGTAAAATTTTATATGGACGTTGCAGAGCCTTATATTACCTTGACATACCCGCTGGAGGTTTAAAATAGTGTTTGAATTTATGAAAAACCCATGTAAACATAGCTAGTTGATTCTTGAAGCCAAACTTTGGATTTTTAAAGAAATAATAGACCGTAAAAAACACGCAAAACGGTTCTTTCTCTGCAGACATACCGAAATAAACGGTCAAAAGGACGTAGAATGCGCTCAAAAACCGTATAAAACGCTCAAAAACCGTAGAAAACGCTCAAAAAGAGTGTTTATTGGTACAAAAATTCAAGGTATACGCTCGAAAATTTAGTAAAACGGGTGTTTCTTAAACAAAAGACCGTGGAATGCGGTCAAAACGGGTGTTTCTCGGACAGAAGACCGTGGAATACGCTCAAAACGGGTGTTTATTAGACAGAAGACCGTGGAATGCGCTCAAAACGGGTGTTTTAGGAAAGAAAACCGAAGAAATCGTTCAAAAACCTTGTAAAACGGGCGTTTCTATTTCTTTTTTTTTCGTCAAAAGTCCGTAGAAAACGCTCAAAACCCGTAGAAAACGCTCAAAAACCGTAGAAAACGCTCAAAAAGAGTGTTTATTGGTACAAAAATTCAAGGTATACGCTCGAAAATTTAGTAAAACGGGTGTTTCTTAAACAAAAGACCGTGGAATGCGGTCAAAACGGGTGTTTCTCGGACAGAAGACCGTGGAATACGCTCAAAACGGGTGTTTATTAGACAGAAGACCGTGGAATGCGCTCAAAACGGGTGTTTTAGGAAAGAAAACCGAAGAAATCGTTCAAAAACCTTGTAAAACGGGCGTTTCTTTTTCTTTTTTCGTCAAAAGTCCGTAGAAAACAAGCTCAAAAATGATGTTTAGACCAGGGAAAACTCTCAAAAAGGGTGTTTTAGGAAAGAAAACCGAAAAAATCGTTCAAAAACCTAGTAAAACGTGCGTTTTTTTCGTCCAAAGACCGTAGAAAACGCTCAAAAATGGTGTTTACACCGGGGAAAACTCTCAAAAAGGGTATTTAGGAACCGTTCAAACCGAAGAAATCGTTCAAAAACCTTGTAAAACGGGTGGTTTATTTTTTTCGTCCAAAGACCGTAGAAAATGCTCAAAAATGGTGTATAGGCCGGGGAAAACTCGCAAAAAGGGTGTTTTAGGAAAGGAAACCGAAGAAATCGTTCAAAAACCTTGTAAAACGTGAGTTTTTTTTCTTTTTTTCCGTCAAAATACCGCAGAAAACGCTCAAAAATGGTGTTTTGGCCGGGGAAAACTCTCAAAAAGGGTGTTTAAGGAAAGGAAACCGAAGAAATCGTTCCAAAACCTTGTAAAACGTGGGTTTTTTTTCGTCAAAAGACCGAAGAAAACGCTCAAAAATGGTGTTTAAGCCGGGGAAAACTCTCAAAAAGGGTGTTTTGGAAAGGAAACCGAAGAAATCGTTCCAAAACCTTGTAAAACGTGGGTTTTTTTTCGTCAAAAGACCGTAGAAAACGCTCAAAAATGGTGTTCAAGCCGGGGAAAACTCTCAAAAAGGGTGTTTTAGGAAAGGAAACCGATGAAATCGTTCAAAAACCTTGTAAAATGTGCATTTCTATCGTCAAAACACCGTAGAAAATGGTGTTTAGGCCGAAAACCCGAGAAAAACGCCATAGAAGGAAAGCAAATTATGTACGCCAATCGCAATTTTTATTTTATTTGTTATTTTTACCACTTGCGCCTTGAGTGTACAATTTTAAAGACTAAAAAAATCCTCGTAATAAATAAATAAACCGCTGTGTAAACATAGGTTGTCATAAATCATAATTGAGTAAAATCAACAAATTGAAAAAATAATTAATTCTTATATTTTATATTTTGATCTAGAAATATTTCTTTGAATTTAAAAATGGAGAAAATAGTAGAGGCAAAATGACAAAAATATTAAGTTTTCAATTTTTCAAAAATATTACTGAAGGGATTTTGAAAATTTTAAAAGCAATAACTAGAAAATGAAATTGAAAATATTTTGTTTGTTGTTGTGTTGTTCGTGTTGGGCGAGTATGCTTCGGTAAAAAAAGATGAAAAAAAAAAATTCCCACCTACCTTTCGTCGCTTCTGGAAGTTCAAACCTGAAAAATTGGGGAATTCGAAATGCGTCAAAATTTCCTCAATAAAAATTTTCGTAAGGTTTGCTTAAAAAAGGTGGACTAAAAAAAGGTCAAAAAAGGTCAGCGACAAAGTTGTTTCACTCCTCGACCAACAGAAGTCGCTGTATGCGGAGAGGGATTTACTTTAAAGCAACATCAAAAATAATGTCAGGACATAAGTAGTTTTTTGACAGAAAGAGCAGAAATCAACATTGCCCAAAAAGGGTATCTCAACAGCAACCAAGTGGCCATAAGCCCATAAACTTATCGGCCGACATAAGTCGCTCCATTCAATCATAAGCAAAGGGACTTCCAAATACTAAGAAGATTTTCAACAAAAACAAGAAAAATTTACATTCCTCTAAAATGCCATTTTAAGAGCAGCACAGTTGTCGTTGACCAGTACAAGTCGCTCAATCCAACAGAAGCAAAGGACCTTCCCTACATGGGTGTTCATTTTTCCACAAAAAGAAGAGACATTGAAAATCCTCAAAAAGGTTGTTTTAAGAGCGACAAAATTGTCATTTCACTTTTTGAACTGCACAAGTCACTCCATGCTTAAAGTCGAGGAAGTTTCTGATAATATAACATATTTTCCACAATGTCAGGAAAAAGTGGGAGTTTTAGGAGGGCTATTTACATTCCGCAAAAATGACATCAATAAAGCGACAAAATTAAGATTTTTACAATTCGACCAGCGAAAGTCGCTCCATGCTTGAAAAGGAGGAACTTCTTAAAATATCAGAATTATCACAAATTATGCCAGGACGAGATGAGGAAATTTTCATAAAAAATAAGGAACATTTATATTCCTCAAAATGGTCATTCCAATCTATCATTCCACTTCGACCAGCACAAGTCGCTCCATGTTAAAAGTTGAGCAACTTAATTTTTCCCCTTGTAAATAATGTTAGTATGGGTGTTTTTCCACCAGCAGGAGAAGCTGCCATTCTGCAAAATGGTCATTCCCATGTCGACAAATCTATCATTTCACTTCTCGACCAACACGAGTCGCTCCAAAAGTCAAGGAACTCCATAATTTTTTTCCCACAAATTATGCCAGTTTTTTTACCAGCAGGAGAAGCATTGACATTCTGCAAAATGGTCATTCTAATATCGACAATCTATCAACTTTTCGACCAGCACTAATCGCTCCATGCGAAAAGTCGAGGAACTTCCTAATATTTTTCCCCACAATTGTGCTCCAATTATGACGGAATAGATTGGGAGTTTTTCCACAAAAAGGAGGGGTGTTTACTTTCCACAAAATGGTCTTTACAACAGCGACAAATCTATCATTTCACTTCTCGACCAGCACAAGTCGCTCCAAAAGTCAAGGAACTTTATAATTTTTTCCCCCCAAATTATGCCAGGATAGATTGAGAGTATTTCCACAAAAAGAAGGGGCATTTACATTCCACAAAATGGTCTTTCCAACAGCAACAAATCTGTCACTTCACTTCTCGACCAGCACAAGTCGCTCCAAAAGTCGAGGAACTTCATAATTTATTTTTCACAAATTATGAGTTTATGACAGAATAGATTGGGAGTTTTTTCAACAACAGGAGCGACATTTACATTTCGCAAAATAGCAACAAATCTGTCATTTCACTTCTTGACCAGTAAAAGTCAAGGAACTATACAAATTTTCCCCGCAAATTATGCCAGGATGGTTGGGAGTATTTCCACACAAAAAAATGGGGGGGGGGGCATTTACATTCCACAAAATGGTCTTTTTACAGCAAAATATCTGTCATTTCACTCCTCGACCAGCAAAAGTCGCTCCATGCTGAAAGTCGAGGAAATTCCTGATATTTTCCCCACACTTATGCTCCAGTTAAGTCAGGATAGATTGAGAGTTTTTCTTCCGACAACAGCGACATTTACAGTCTGCAAAATGATCGTCAAATCATTTCACATCTCGACCAGCACTAATCGCTTCATGCTAAAAGTTGAGGAACTTCTAATATTTTTTTCCCCACATTTATGCTGCAATTATGACAGGATAGACTGGAAGTTTTTAAACAAAAAGGAGGGGCATTTACATTCCACAAAATGGTCTTTCCAACAGCAACAAATCTGTCATTTCACTCCTCGACCAGCAAAAGTCGCTCCATGCTGAAAGTCGAGGAACTTCCCGTTATTTTTACCCTACACATGTGCACCAATTATGTCAGGATAGATTGGGCGTTCTTCCATCAACAGAAGCGACATATACATCGCGCAAAATGATCAACAAATCATTTCACTTCTCAACCAGCACTAATCTTTCCATCAAAAAAGTCGAGGAACTTCCTCATAATAATAAGATTTCATACAAACATAACGACCGGACAAGAAAGGAAGCTTTTGGGAAAAAACAAGGAAGATAAAAATTCCTCAAAAAGGACACAACAGCGGCAAAGCGCTCATTTAACTTCTCCACAATCACATCCCCCAGAACAAGTTGTTCTTGGTTAGTTCTGAAGATTTTAATATTAAAAATGTCCAGAAAGGAAGAGAAGAGTCAAAAGGCACGACTCTTTCAAAACGGGCATCGATCAAAACAGTCGCTCAACTTAGCGACAAACCGATTACGACAGGATTGATTGGGAGTTTTTCCACAAAAAGGAGTGGGATTTACATTCCACAAAATGGTCATTCCCTTATCAACAAAGCTATCATTTCACTTCTCGACCAACACAAGTCGCTCCAAAATTCAAGGAACTTCATAACTTTTTTCCCACAAATTATGCCAATTTTTTTACCAGCAGGAGAAGCATTGACATCCCACAACATGGTCATTCTAATATCGACAATCCATCATTTCACTTTTTAACATGCAAATGTCGCACCACGCTGAAAGTCGAGGAACTCCAGATATTTTTTCCAGGCAAAAGTCGCTCCACACTGAAAGTCGAGGAACTTCCAGATATTTTTTCCCAACACTTGTGCTCCAATGACAGGATAGATGGGGAGTTTTTCCCCAAAAAGGAGGGACAATTAGATTCCGCAAAATGATCATTCCCATATCAACAAATCTATCATTTCACTTCTCGACCAGCAAAAGTCGCTCCAAAAGTCAATAAACTTCATAATGTATTTTACACAAATATTGGGAGATTTTCCACCATCTTGAGGGGCATTTATAGCACATTCCACAAAATGGTCATTCAAATATTGACAATCTATCATTTCACTTTTCAACCAGCAAAAGTCGCTCCATGCTGAAAGTCGGGGAACTTCCTGAAATTTTTTCCACAAACTGGTGTTCCAATTATGTTAGGATAGATTGGGCGTTCTTCTATCAACAGGAGCGACATTTACATTCCGCAACATGATCGACAAATCATTTAACATCTCGACCAGCACTAATCGCTCCATCCAAAAAGTCGAGGAACTTCCTCATAATAATAAGATTTCATACACACATAACGACAGGACAAGAAAGGAAGCTTTTGGGAAAAAAGAAGGAAGATAAAAATTCCTCAAAAAGGACACAACAGCGGCAAAGCGCTCATTTAACTTCTCCACAATCACATCCCCCAGAACAAGTTGTTCTTGGTTAGTTCTGAAGATTTTAATATTAAAAATGTCCAGAAAGGAAGGGAAGAGTCAAAAGGCTAGACTCTTTCAAAAAGGACATCGATCAAAACAGTCGCTCAACTTAGCGACAAACCAATTACGACAGGATTGATTGGGAGTTTTTCCACAAAAAGGAGTGGGATTTACATTCCACAAAATGGTCATTCCCTTATCAACAAAGCTATCATTTCACTTCTTGACCAACACAAGTCGCTCCAAAAGTCAAGGAACTTCATAATTTTTTTCCCACAAACTATGCCAGTTTTTTTAACAGCCGGAGAAGCATTGACATCCCACAACATGGTCATTCTAAAACCGACAATCCATCATTTCACTTTTTGACAAGCAAAAGTCGCTCCACGCTGAAAGTCGAGGAACTTCCAGATATTTTTTCAAAGCAAAATTGGCAAAAGTCGCTCCACACTGAAAGTCGAGGAACTTCCAGATATTTTTTCCCCACACTTGTGCTCCAATGACAGGATAGATTGGGAGTTTTTCGCCAAAAAGGAGGGACAATTAGATTCCGCAAAATGATCATTCCCATATCAACAAATCTATCATTTCACTTCTCGACCAGTAAAAGTCGCTCCAAAAGTCAATAAACTTCATAATGTATTTTACACAAAGATTGGGAGATTTTCCACCATCTTGAGGGGCATTTATAGCACATTCCGCAAAATGGTCATTCAAATATTGACAATCTATTATTTCACTTTTCAACCAGCAAAAGTCGCTCCATGCTGAAAGTCGGGGAACTTCCTGAAATTTTTTCCACAAACTGGTGTTCCAATTATGTTAGGATAGATTGGGCGTTCTTCTATCAACAGGAGCGACATTTACATTCCGCAACATGATCGACAAATCATTTAACATCTCGACCAGCACTAATCGCTCTATGCAAAAAGTCGAGGAACAGCAGCAAAGTGGTCATTTCACTTCTCCCCAATCACAAAGATTTTAAAACCAAAAAATGTCTAGAAAGGAAGGGAAAAGTCAAAAGGCACGACTCTTTCAAAAAGGACATCGATCAAAACAGTTGCTCAACTTAGCGACAAACCAATTACGACAGGATTGATTGGGAGTTTTTCCACAAAAAGGAGTGGGATTTACATTCCACAAAATGGTCATTCCCTTATCAACAAAGCTATCATTTCACTTCTTGACCAACACAAGTCGCTCCAAAAGTCAAGGAACTTCATAATTTTTTTCCCACGAACTATGCCAGTTTTTTTAACAGCCGGAGAAGCATTGACATCCCACAACATGGTCATTCTAAAACCGACAATCTATAATTTCACTTTTTGACAAGCAAAAGTCGCTCCACGCTGAAAGTCTAGGAACTTCCAGATATTTTTTCAAAGCAAAATTGGCAAAAGTCGCTCCACACTGAAAGTCGAGGAACTTCCAGATATTTTTTCCCCACACTTGTGCTTCAATGACAGGATAGATTGCGAGTTTTTCCCCAAAAAGGAGGGACAATTACATTCCACAAAATGGTCATTCCCATATCGACAAATCTATCATTTCACTTCTCGACCAGCACAAGTCGCTCCAAAAGTCAATAAACTTCATAATGTATTTTCCACCATCTTGAGGGGCATTTATTGCACATTCCACAATAGGGTCATTCTAATTTTGGCAATCCATCATTTCACTTTTCAACCAGCAAAAGACGCTTCATGCTGAAAGTCGAGGAACTTCCTGTTATTTTTTCCCCAAACTTGTGCTCCAATTATATCAGGATAGATTGGGCGTTCTTCCATTAACACGAGCGACATTTACATCGTGAAAAATGATCGACAAATCATTTCACATCTCGACCAGCACTAATCGCTCCATCTAAAAAGCCGAGGAACTTCCTCATAGTAATAAGATTTCTTACATACATAACGACAGGACAAGAAAGGAAGCTTTAGGGAAAAAAAAGGAAGATAAAGGACATAACAGCGGCAAAGCAGTCATTTCACTTCTCCACAATCGCATCCCTCGGAACATGTTTTTCTTGGTTAGTCCTAAAGATTTTAAAACCAAAAAATGTCCAGAAAGGAAGGGAAGAGTCAAAACAAAGGCACGACTCTTTCTAAAAGAACATCGATCAAAACAGTCGCTCAACTTAGCGACAAACCAATAATGGCAGGATAGATTGGGAGTTTTTCCACAAAAAGGAGGGACATTTACATTGCACAAAACGGTCATTCCCATATCGACAAATCTATCATTTCACTTCTCGACCAGCAAAGTCGCTTCAAAAGTCAATAAACTTCATAATGTTTTTTCTACAAATCATACAAGGATAGATAGGGAGATTTTCCACCATCTTGAGGGGCATTTATTGCACATTCCACAAAATGGTCATTCTAATTTTGACAATCCATCATTTCACTTCGCAAAAGTCGCTCCATTCTGAAAGTCGAGGAACTTCCATGGGAAAAGTCAAAAGGCATGACACTTTCAAAAAGGACATCGATCAAATCAGTCGCTCAACTTAGCGACAGGATAGATTGGGAGTTTTTCCACAAAAACGAGGGACATTTACATTCCACAAAATCGTCATTCCCATATCGACAAATCTATCATTTCAGTTCTAGACCAGCAAAAGTCGCTCCCAAAATCAATAAACTTCATAATGTTTTTTCACAAACCATACCAGGATAGATTGGTAGATTTTCCACCATCTTGAGGGCCAATTATGGCACATTCCACAAAAATGTCATTCTAATATTGACAATCTATCATTTCACTTTTCAACACCACAAGTCGCTCCATGTTGAAAGTCGAGGAACTTCCTGATATTTTTCCCCACACTTGTGCTCCAATGAAGTCAGGATAGATTAGGTGTTTTTCCATCAACAGGAGTGACATTTACATTCCGCAAAATGATCGACAAATCATTTCACGTCTCGATCAGCACTCAGCAGTAATCGCTCCATCGATAAAGTCGAGGAACAAGTTGTTCTTGGTTAGTTCTAAAGATTTTAAAACCAAAAAATGTCCAGAAAGGAAGGGAAGAGTCAAAAAGCACGACTCTTTCAAAAAGGACATCGATCAAATCAGTCGCTCAACTTAGCGACAAACGTCTGTAAATCAGCATCAGACCAACAAATCTTCCTCAAAAAGAATTCCCAGTTTCTTACCCCAGAAAAGGGCATACTGGCAACCGATTTAGCAACTAAAAAAGTCAAAAAAACACAAAAAAAGCGCTCAAACAAATCAAAAATACTTTGAAATCTCGCAGTAAGGAAAACCCACAGAATTTTGATTGAGGATATTAGGACGCATTTCTCATTTTTGAGATATGTAGAACGTTTATGGGAAAACGTTTATTTTGAGGGGAAAAGTCGGTTTTTTTGGCGTACTCGGTGATAACCTTAACGCGGAACAAAATCGGAAAAAAGTACCTAAAAGGCGGTGCAACGTCCCCATTTTTTGTTTTTATAAAATCTTATAAGGCGGCGCCTTTAAGACTTAAAAATAAAAGAAAATTAAAAGCATGCGACTCACGGTTGGAGAATCATTGTTTATAATCCAGCGGAGAAACACAACCACAAAAACAACAAAAACGTAAATTGAAAAACAAAAACAGACACAGAACTAGTTTAACTTGAACATAAATAACAAAAACACGGATTAAAACGTTAAAAAATACAATAAAAACAAATGAAAATTTAAAAAAAGAGCCGACACGCCGAAATGTTTGTAACCTTTAAAGTTTTTAAAAGATACGAAAGCGAGAGGTTACTAATTTATAATAATTTAAATTAAAATTTTACCACAGATTTGATTTTAAAAAACACAAAATAAAAAAAGGTTGAATTCGCACTTTTTGAGGATCTTTTTCTTCGGTCGAAAAAAAACCGGCCCGAAAAAAGATGTCGCCCGAGGCGTAAACAGCGGAACAATTTTGGGTGTTGGGGACGTCAAATTCTACGGTTTTGGACCCGAGCCGGTGGTGGGGGAAGTCAAAAATTCAAAACAAAACAGATTTCATTCTTTTTTAACAAATATATAAACTTTAAAATATGATAAAATAATATTTTGTTCTTTTAAAGCCTTTTGGAGAAATCATTTGAAAGGAAAAGAGGGGAAAAAAAAGTTTTATTTTTATGATTGAGGGTCGTTACGATCTAGAAGGCCGTGGAAATACAAATTTTGCGCGCGAAATACCGCCAACGATCAATTAATCCGTTTAAAACATATTTTGCGGGAAAACATTTTTTCAAGTAGGTTTAGGTGGAAGAAATGAATTTCAGGCGTTGAAACTATTTTGAAACTCCTGGAGCATGCGCAGAAGGATTTGGAAGTCATATTTGTATTACATAAATAATTAGAATTTTGGAAAAATTTGGAAATGGATCCTAGGAAAAAGTAGCTTTGTTCCAACTGCAGTTTGAGACTATTTTGAAACTCCTGGAGCATGCGCAGAAAGATTTGGAAGTCATATTTGTATTACATAAATAATTAGAATTTTGGGAAAATTTGGAAATGGATCCTAGGGAAAAGTAGCTTTGTTCCAACCGCAGTTTGAAACTGTTTTGAAACTCCTGGAGCATGCGCAGAAGGATTTGGAAGTCATATTTGTTTTACATAAATAAGTAGAATTTTGGGAAAATTTGGAAATGGATCCTAGGAAAAAGTAGCTTTGTTCCAACTGCAGTTTGAGACTATTTTGAAACTCCTGGAGCATGCGCAGAAGGATTTGGAAGTCATATTTGTTTTACATAAATAAGTAGAATTTTGGAAAAAGGATCCTAGGAAAAAGTAGTTTTGTTCCAACCGCAGTTTGAAACCCCTGGAGCATGCGCAGAAGGATTTGGAAGTCATATTTGACGTCGTTCAAATCGTTTTTCCGTCAAATCTGAAGTCATCTGACGTCAAAGACGTGCGGTTGAAACAAAGCTAATAAGTCCGGATGGCGCAGTCTCCCTAAGGTGGGTATAGATAATCCATTACCAAAAAACATCCATAGAGGGTATCGCAATAAACTTATTAAAGTGGTGGTCAGGAACTGACCCCAGAGTGAACTTTAATAATAATAGCTTTGTTCCAACCGCAGTTTGAAACTCCTGCATCATTCGTAGAAGGATTTGTACGTCGACGTTGGATGACTTCAGATTTGACGGACAAACGATTTGAACGACGTCAAATTTGACGTCCAAATCCTTCTGCTCATGCTCCAGGAGTTTCTAACTGCGGTTGGAACAAAGCTAATAACGATAAAATTCTTTATTTGAGTTAAGGCCTTTATTTTACCTACACCATGTGGACTAATTTTTGGGCAAATTAGGCGAAAAATTGGTAGAGAATCCAGCGAAAAATTGGTAGAGAATCCATCAAAAAATTTGCAGATTCCAGTTAAAAATTGATAGAGAATCGAGCGAAATATTGGTAGACAATTCAGCGAAAAATTGGTAGAGAATCCAGCGAAAAATTGGTAGAGAATCCACTAAAAAATTTGTAGATTCCCGCAAAAAATTGATAGAGAATTCAGGGAAAAATTGGTAGAGAATCCATCAAAATATTTGCAGATTCCAGCAAAAAATTGATAGAGAATCGAGCGAAATATTGGTAGAGAATTCAGCGAAAAATTCGTAGAGAATCCACCAAAAAATTGATAGAGAATCGAGCGAAATATTGGTAGAGAATTCAGCGAAAAATTGGTAGAGAATCCAGCAAAAAATTGGTAGAGAATCGACTAAAAAATTTATAGATTCCCGCAAAAAATTGAGAGAGAATCCAGCGAAAAATTGGTAGAGAATCCATCAAAAAATTTGCAGATTCCAGCGAAAAATTGATAGAGAATCGAGCGAAATATTGGTAGAGAATTCAGCGAAAAATTGGTAGAGAATTCAGCGAAAAATTGGTAGAGAATCCACTAAAAAATTTGTAGATTCCCGCAAAAAAAATTGATAGAGAATCCAGCAAAAAATTGGTAGAGAATCCATCAAAAAATTTGCAGATTCCAGCAAAAAATTGATAGAGAATCGAGCGAAAAATTGGTAGAGAATCCAGCAAAAAATTGGTAGAGAATTCAGCGAAAAATTGGTAGAGAATCCAGCAAAAAATTGGTAGAGAATCCAGCAAAAAATTGATAGAGAATCCAGCAAAAAATTTGTAGGTTCCAGCAAAAAATTGATAGATAATCCAGCAAAAAATTGGTAGAGAATTCAGCGAAAAATTGGTATAGAATCCAGCAAAAAATTGGTAGAGAATTCAGCGAAAAGTTGGTAGAGCATACAGCGAAAAATTGGTCGAGATCCAGCGAAAAATATGATGAAACATAAAACGATGATAGTCAAATCGACCCTAAAAGATCTGGGAGAACCATTTTTAAAAACCCATCTTTCAAGGGTATCACAATAACCTTCTTTTCGAGAAAATTTGTCGTTTTACAGCTTTTTCTATAAGGCCTGTAATGGAAAACGTCCCTTGAAACAGTCCTTATCTTAAACAATAGGAAGCATAAAAATCAATTTGTGTTATCATCGGCCAATGAAAGCCCTCCGCTCGAGGATTCCTTAAGGCAACCTGCAAAAAACGGAGGGAAATCAGAAGAATTGAAAAGGGTTTGAATAAAACATTAGATTTAATAGAAAACAAGATTAAGCTTTTATTAGAAACCAAAAAATATACGAAAATAAGTTAGAAAAAAAGTTCAAAGGTATAATCCTTCGGGTGTTCCTTCTTTTTTACGATAGAGTACAGATTCTTTAGATTTTTTGAAGTCTTCGTTGTTGACTTTCATCCTCCTTTCACGGAGCGCCATTAGTCCAGCTTCGGTGCAGATGGCTTTGATGTCTGCGCCAGAGAGGTCATCTTTCGCCATGATGAGCTCGGATAGATTGACGTCTTCTGCGAGAGTCATACGAGAAGTGTGGATGTTGAAGATTCTCCTTTTGGTCTTCTCGTCGGGCAAGGGAAACTCGATTTTACGGTCGATACGTCCAGGACGGATCAAAGCAGGGTCTAATGTTTCTATACGGTTGGTAGCCATGACTACTTTGACATCACCGCGTGAATCGAAACCGTCAAGCTGATTCAGAAGTTCCAACATAGTCCTTTGTATCTCACGTTCTCCACCAGAATTAGAATCATATCTTTTCGTCCCTACAGCATCAATCTCATCGATGAACACAATCGATGGAGCATGCTCTTCAGCAACCCTGAACAGCTCCCTCACCAATTTGGGACCATCACCCAAATACTTCTGAATCAATTCGGACCCAACGACTCTCAAAAAAGTAGCTGACGTCTGATTCGCTACTGCTTTAGCCAATAGCGTCTTGCCTGTTCCAGGTGGGCCGTACAATATGACACCTTTGGGAGGTTTAATCCCCATTTCTTCGTAGTATTCTGGATGAGTAAGAGGAAGTTCAACGGATTCCTTGATTTCTTGAATCTGAGTATCTAAGCCACCGATGTCTGCGTAGGTTTCCTGTGGTGCTTTTTCGAGCTTCATCACCGTCACCATTGGATCGGTGTCATCAGAAAGGACACCAACGACTGCATGGACTTTGTGGTTGAGAAGAACCGAACAGCCTGGTTCAAGTTGATCTTTATCGACAAACGATAAAATACTAACGTAATGCTCGCTACCGACAGATGTCGATACTATGGCATGATTATCATCAATGATTTCTTCCAGATTACCGACAGACATAGGAGTTCCACGTAAATCGTCGACTTTCGACCTTTCTTCTTCGTTCTTCTCTTCTTGAGGTTTCAACCTTTCCTGGTTCCTGATGAACTCTTCTTCCATCAGAAGATAATCTTTAATCCTTTCCAATTTAAGAAGTTTCAACCTACATTTCGTATGAGGGGTCACTTGAGGCAATTTCGTCGCCGCATCCGGACCTTTCGTACGCTTTTTCTTTTTTCCAACTCTCGTCGGAATTGGCGGCTCGTATTTCTTCTTTTTGTCTTTATCGTCTTTTTTCTCACCTCCCGTTCCACCTCCTCCCGACTGATTTTGACCCATATTAACTCACGAATTTTTCAAAGGAACTTCAAATAACTCAAAAAGCCAACTTCACTCAGAAAGTATAACCTGACGGTAAATCTTCAAAACTGGAAGTCATCCTACAAGGTCAACAAACATGTATACCAACTAAAAAAATATTTCGATTCTATTCTAATCTTAAATCAATATTTTATCATGATTTCACAATAAAAAAACAATTAATATATGAAAATTCAAAACTTAAAAATTTCGGAGGGGTACCCGATGTTGACCAAACCATTTCATTTTTTAGCGCAAGCTGATTATGTCTGGCTAGTAGCTAGCTATGGCTGGCTAATAGCTAGCTACCTACTACCGTTAGCAGTTCCTGTATGTCCCGTTGTGGTATGCCCAGACTGAAAAGTGACTGGAAAGCAATCCAGTCTATTAGCAGCTCCAATTGCCAGGGTTGCCCAAAAACAGCTCTGCATGCTGAGAACTTGAGGATTTCTTGTTTCTGCTAGACCTGGTTATGGATTATTATATATGTTTCTGCTGGACCCTACCAGGGTGTGCATTGATCGTCTTCGACTGTAAAGTTAGTATAGCTAAGTTGCTAGCTATACCTTGCTATCTAGCTAGTGCTAGATATGTCAGGCTAGTAGCTGGCTATGGCTGGCAAATAGCTGGCTATGTCTGGCTAGTTGCTGGCTAGAAGCTGTCTATGACTAGCTAGTAGCTAGCTAGCTACTACCGTTAGCAGTTCCTGTATGTCCCCTTGTGGTATGCCCAGACTGAAAAGTGACCGAAAAGCAGTCCAGTCTAGCAGCTCCAATTGCCAGGGTTTCCAAAAACAGCTCTGCACGCTCAAGAACTTGAGGATCTATCATTATTTATTTTTATTCAACTCTTTTCTTATCATCCCATTAGGCTGATTAACTCCTTAAAAAATTTCTGCTTTTCTTCTACGAAATTTCGGAGGGGTACCCTATGTACCATTTCATTTTTTAACGCAGGCTATGGCGTATTCATAAATCTAAAACGTAATAATATGGATAATTTTGATTATTTACGTATTTTTCATCTTCTTGATAAAAATTTAAAGTAATGTCAGTTAACCAGTACGTGTTGATGACGTCATGATCCAATTATTTCTACCCCACCCTTACGATAAGCCCCCCACCACAAACCTACCTACCTGTTCATGTAAAAAAAGTGGAAATCTTCTCGGTGACTTTTGTTTATTTTATCTCTGCCCGTTTGATTCGTTAAACGCAAAACTGTTTCCGATACTGGAAGACATGGCTTCATTCTTTGCCGTCGGCGGGAACCCCTTCACAACCCCCGTCGGTCAAAAAATAGGTAAACTTAAAATTAATAAAAAAGAAACCCCCCCGATTTTCTCCCCAATTTTCACCCTCTTCTGTATTCTCCCGTCCGCTCCTCACCCCTTTTCCGTCCTCTCCTCCTCGTTATTCCTTAATTTTTCAACCTGTTACGTAACTCCTAAACAACTTAAACTTGTCAATTTATTGACTTTTTGCGCATCTGACTCATTCGTAGATTCTCATAAAATTTTATTTTTCAAACTACACATTTTATGTGGTGTTTTTTTATTCTACTCTTTTCTTATCATCCCATTAGGCTGATGAAATTCTTTAAAAATTTCTGCTTTTCTTCTACGAAACTTATCAGAGCCTTGCTTAGAATTGTAGATGAAGTCTTTTCAGGCGTTTCAGTTGGCAGCCTGGTGACTTCTGAGCTGATAAAAAGCTCATTTTCTTGTTTCTGATAGACCTGGCTATGGATTATTTATATGTTTCTGCTGGACCCTACCAGGGTGTGCATTGATGGTCATTTAACTGTAAAGTTACTATAGCTGTCTAGGTAGTAGCTGGCTATGTTTGGCTAGTTGCTGGCTATGTCTAGTAGCTGGCTGTGTCTGGGCAGTAGCTTGCTTTTTGGCTAGTAGCTGGCTATCTGTGGCTAGTTGCTGGCTATGTATAGCTAGTAGCTAGCTACTACCGTTAGCAGTTCCTGTATTTCCCCTTGTTGTACGCCCATACTGAATATAACTGGAAAGCAGTCCTGTCTATGGCTATGTCCGGATAGGTATGTCTGGCTAGGTCTGGCTAGTAGCTGGCTACGTCTGGCTAGTAAGTGGCTATGTCTGGCAAGTAGCTGGCTATGTCTGGCAAGTAGCTGGCTATGCCTGGCAAGTAGCTGGCTATGCCTGGCCAGTAGCTGGCTATGTCTGGCTAGAAGCTGTCTATGACTGACTAGTAGCAAGCTAGCTACTACCGTTAGCAGTTCCTGTATGTCTCCTTGTGGTATGCCCAGACTGAATAGTGGACTGGAAAGCAGTCCTGTCTAGCAGCTCCAATTGCCAGGGTGGCCCAAAAACAGCTCTGCATGCTGAAGAACTTAAGGATTTCTTGTTTCTGCTGGACCTGGCTATGGATTATTATATGTATATGTTTCTGCTGGACCCTACCAGGGTGTGCATTGATGGTCTTCAACTGTGAAGTTACTATAGCTATGTAGGTAGTTGCTAGTTATACCTGGCTATCTAGCTAGTAGCTAGCTATGTCTGGCTTGTAGCAGGCTATGTCTGGCTAGTAGCTGGCTATGTCTGGCTAGTTGCTGGCTATTTCTAGCTAGTAGCTGGATATGTATAGCCAGTAGCTAGCTACTACCGTCAGCAGTTCCTGTATGTCCCAGGATGTTGTGGTATGCCCACACTGAAAAGTGACTGGAAAGCAATCCAGTCTTGCAGCTCCACTTGCCAGGGTTGCCCAAAAACAGCACTGCATGCTAAGAACTTGAGGATTTCTTGTTTCTGGCTAAGTCTGGCTAGTAGCTGGCTACGTCTGGCTAGCAGCTGTCTTTGCCAGGCTAGCAGTTGGCTATGTCTGGCTAGCAGCTGGCTATGTCTGGCTAGTAGCTGCTATGTCTGGCTTGTAGCTGGCTACGTCTGGCTAGCAGCTGTCTTTGCCAGGCTAGCAGTTGGCTATGTCTGGCTAGTAGCTGCTATGTCTGGCTTGTAGCTGGCTACGTCTGGCTAGCAGCTGTCTTTGCCAGGCTAGCAGCTGATTATGTCTGGCTAGTAGCTGCTATGTCTGGCTTGTAGCTGGCTACGTCTGGCTAGCAGCTGTCTTTGCCAGGCTAGCAGTTGGCTATGTCTGGCTAGTAGCTGCTATGTCTGGCTTGTAGCTGGCTACGTCTGGCTAGCAGCTGTCTTTGCCAGGCTAGCAGCTGATTATGTCTGGCTAGTAGCTGCTATGTCTGGCTTGTAGCTGGCTGCGTCTGGCTAGCAGCTGTCTTTGCCAGGCTAGCAGTTGGCTATGTCTGGCTAGCAGCTGGCTATGTCTGGCTAGTAGCTGCTATGTCTGGCTAGTAGCTGGCTACGTCTGGCTAGCTACTACCGTTAGCAGTTCCTATGTGTCCCCTTGTTGTTTGCCTACACTGAAAACTGGCCAGTAAACAGTCCAGTCTAGCAGCTCCAATTGCCAGGGTTGCTCAAAAACAGCTATGCATGCTGAAGAACTTGAGGATCTATCGTTATTGGTATGTCCAGATTGAGAGGGATTAAGCCTAAAAATCTATTTGTCCAGTTTTGGCAGTTGGAATACTCCTAGAATGATCGATAAACGTGAAGGTGTGCCCATGTAGCACTGATGACTAGCAGCTTATTGACTGCATTAACATTTTGCTCCTGGAAGTCCCCATGTAGTATACCCAGACTGAAAAGTGACTGGAAAGATCATTGCAGTTCCAATTGCCAGGGTTGCCCAAAAACAGCTCTGGATGCTGAAGAACTAGTTTCTAACTGTCAGCCCTAAAACCTTGTCTGCTATTGTTGGAAGACATTGAGGATGCTGGATGCTTAGGTTGAGAAGTCACTGGCAGCAGCCTTGCTGTTCTTTCATAGGCGTTCAGCTTGCTCAGATTCATGAAAACCTTGGCTGCTTGGCATGCTGAAGGCTTTTATTATGAAGGCGTATTAGGTGTACCCAGTTCGAGAAGCGATTGACTCCAAGCAGTTTAAAGCCTCTTTTCGCGAGTTTCCAACTGTCTCTTTTCTAGATGTCCCATCTGCCAGGGGTGCCAAAAACCGTGGTTGCTTCTTATGCTGGAAGAACCCTTCCAGTAGCATCCATTATGACCAGATTGATGTTGCTCCTAACATGGTCTTTGCTACATAGCTCGCCAGGTTTTCTCCACAATACCAGATTGATGTTGCTCCTAACATGCTCTTTCCTACATAGCTCGCCAGGTTTTCTCCACAATACCAGATTGATGTTGCTCCTAACATGCTCTTTCCTACATAGCTCGCCAGGTTTTCTCCACAATCTTTCCATATTGGAAGACCTCTTTCAGGATGATCCCTGCAAAATGGGTTACAAAATTAAGCGATTGGCAATCTAGGAGTTTTAAGTCGTCTTCCCAGATGTTCCGCCAGTTTTGCCCAAAAATCAAAATGGCACAAAGCGCTATTGTTTTTTGCTGGCAGTGCCCTCACTGCTTTTTGTTGCAAAATATTTGTTAAAAATTAGTTTTTTTCTTTTTCAACCTATACAATCAGTTGCATTTTACAACTTTTACGAGGTCATTGCCTTTCATATCTTTGCAAGATAATTTTTTTTCTGCCTAAAAACTAAAAAATAAATGATGTTTTTTTAGAGCAAGCCACAGATTCGACTCTAGCGTCCGAAAATTGGGCGCTCAACATGGAAATCTGCGATTTGATCAACGAGACCGAAGAAGGTCCCAAAGATGCTATAAAAGCGATTCGAAAACGACTCCAAATGGCGGTTAATAAAAATTATAAGACTGTTATGTTTACATTGACTGTAAGTCTACCGGAACTGTTCCGCTCCTTAAAACTTAAAAAACTTTCTCTTTAGGTCCTTGAAGCGTGTGTTAAAAACTGCGGAAAACGTTTTCATATTTTGGTCTGCAGTAAAGAATTTATTGGCGAGTTGGTGAAGCTTATCGGTAAGTCTGATTGTCAAGGTCGATTATGTAAGTCGTCAACATGTTGTGTAATCAAAAACTATCATTTTCAAGGGCCTAAAAACGGACCCCCTTTGGCAGTTCAGGAAAAGGTTCTTAGTTTGATACAAGCTTGGGTGGATGCTTTTCATCAACATCAGGATTTAAATGGAGTCGTTCAAGTCTATCAGGAATTGAAAGCGAAAGGAATTGAGTTTCCGATGACCGACCTTGACTCCATGGCTCCAATTCATACTCCCAAAAGTCGGTGAAAGGTGCAGAGATGTCTGTGGTTGACAGCCCATCAAAGATACCGCCAAGCGGCGAAATAACGTCTCCTCTTTCTCAAGATCAACTTGCCAAACTAAGATCGGACATTGACATCCTTCAAGCGAACATGACCGTCTTCAACGATATGCTCAGCGAAATAACACCCGGAAACGAGCACCCGTCTGACATGGAACTTTTTCAGGAACTTCATCTAACATTGATTGAAATGCAAAAGCGACTTGTTGAGCTTATCTCAAAGTTAACATACGACGAAATAACTGAAGATTTGCTAAGAATCAATGACCATCTCAACAATTTATTTTTAAGGTAACCCATTTCTTCAGTCTTCAGAATCTAAAGACCCTTTTCAGATACTCGAGGTATGAAAAAAATCGAGGAGCGGCCAAAGACGGACTGAATAGAGCAAACGAGGAGTCGCTCATCGATCTGGGAAATGAAGCGTCTGGCGGATCAGATTCAGCGATGTTGAAAAAAATGGAAAGCTTAAGTAATTTAAATTTTTGTTCCCACATTTTTTAAAACTCCTTATTAGATATTGGAAGCCAGTTAGCGAATTTGACCAACGTCGCTGCGCATACAGGACAGACGAAAACCAACGATGTGGACGAATCAGATTTCGACATGTTCGCCCAATCTCGAAAAGTCTCTTATGAATCTTCAAAAACAAGGTTTTTCATCTCTTTTTTCTAAATCATTTTATAATTTTGTTTTCAGCGGAAGTTCATATGAATCAAACTCGAAGAATATAAGTGTCGGAAATCTCGGCCAAGCCTCTGAAGCGCGTGCACAGGGAGCAACGGTAATAATTTTTTCTTTAACTATCTTTCAAATCGTACGAAAAAATCAGTTTTTTTAAACTTTCATTTTATGTTTGGTGTCTTCATAAATAAAAACAGGATTCCATTATTACGGTAAGAGAAAAAATGAAAGAAATGAAGCATCTTACCGTGCATGGATTGCTTTATTTAGCATAGAATTAAAATGTTAACTGATTAACTTGACGACAGTTTAAGGGATGAGCCCAAGTTGGGGCTTTTATCATATTGCCATGGCACTGCCATACTTTTATGTCCTGAAGACAGTTTAAGGGATGAGCCCAAGTTAGGGCTATTATCATATTGCCATGGCAATGCCATACTTAATATCCTGAAGACAGTTTAAGGGATGAGCCCAAGTTGGGGCTTTTATCATATTGCCATGGCACTGCCATACTTTATGTCCTGGCGACAGTTTAAGGGATGAGCCCAAGTTGGGGCTTTTATCATATTGCCATGGCACTGCCATACTTTTATGTCCTGACGACAGTTTAAGGGATGAGCCCAAGTTGGGGCTTTTATCATATTGCCATGGCACTCTTTTTTGACCAAATTTTTACTAGTTTTCTAGGATTTTCAACGAAGAAACCCTCTTTTTTTCCTTTTTCTTTAAGCCAAGAAATCCTTTGTTTCCCTAATCTGGGCATTTCCCTTGCTCTTTTTGCTGATAAACAAGATTTTCAGCTGAGAAAATCAATTTTTACTTTTTTGGGGCTTCGCCTACCTATTTTGACCAAAAAACACATTTTTAACCATAATTTTGGAAGTTTTTCAAGGTCATTTATGGAGAAACTCATTGTATAAGATTTCTAGACATTTTTTTGACTTAGAAACCCTTTTTTCCTTACTTGGGGAAGGGTCTTTCAGACCCCCGGAGAGGCAAATCGAATATTAATCTTTACCGATCCCAACTTTGTCTGTTGTGCCGGCCGGCCGTCCGTCCGTAGCATTTTTTTCCGGAACACCTTACGGCTACAGTTTTCACCAAATTTTCTTTAGCCGGTGAACAAGAAACTAATGAGGGCGATTTTTGAACTTCGAAAAAATGGCGGAGATACGTCTGTTTGAAATTTTAAAAAAATCATGCGGCCGAACCGTTGGTCCGATTTTCACCAAATTTTCACCAATAACTCCTTATATTTTTTAAGAATTTTTGGTGTAAAAAAATAGCCACTTTTGAAATTATTATTTTTTTAGTAGGGAGAAATTTCATACTTCCACGCATTACGAGAGGGACCTCCCTTGGGCAAAAGTCTCATTATTTCTACCTTGATACTTAAAAAATTAAAAAAAAAAAAAAACTTTCCCCTCCTTTATACATCCTCTCTGTTGTACTTCCCTTCCCTTATACTTCTACTCCCTTATACTTCTCCTTTATACTTCCCCCTCCGTTACATTTGAAAAAAAAAAAACGACTTTTACCTCCGTTATACTTCCCCCTCTTTATACATCCCCTCTGTTGCACTTCCCTTCCCTTATACTTCTCCTTTATATTCCCCCTCCATTACATTTGAAAAAAAAAAAACAACTTTCCCCTCCGTTATACTTCCCTTCCCTTATACTTCTCCTCCTTTATACTTCCCCCTCCGTTACATTTGAAAAAAGGAAAAAAAACTCTCACCTCCGTTATACTTCCCCTCCTTTATACATCCCCACTGTTGCACTTCCCTTGGCTTATACTTCTCCTCCTTTATATTCCCCCTCTATTACATTTGGAAAAAAAAAACAACTTTCCCCTCCGTTATACTTCCCCTTCTTTATACATCCCCACTGTTGCACTTCCCTTCGCTTATACTTCTCCTCTCTTATACTTCTCCCTCCGTTTCACTTCCCCCTTTTTTTTTTCCTATTCCCAGTGAAAAATGTTGGGAGGGGAATGTCAAACCCTGATTTTTGATTTTTTGAGATGATTTTTTTTTTTGTATAAAGAAAAATGATTGTAGGCATGTTTAGAAGCATTTTTGATTTTGATAAAATGATTTTTAAGCGCTCAATTGGTAATTTTCAAACTCCAAAGAAATTTCGCTAATTTCCTACCTAAATTTTATAACAAAAAAAATAATAAGCCAAAAAGTAACTTTTTAATTTATATAACTTTTAACATTTGAGCTTATTTTCTCTAATTAAAATAATTCTTAATTTTCGAGAAAAATTTGCTTTTACCAATTAAAAAGCGTCTTTTAAGTCATTGCATTTTTAATTATTAAACATTTAATTTTATTACTGAAAATGAACTATAGAAGAAAAAAAAAGCATGTTTTATTAGTTTTAATTTTTTTCCATAATTAATTTTATTTTTAACTTTTCAGATGCATAAAGAAAGCGATTTTGACGAAATGGCTGCATGGCTAGCACAAGGGGTAAAGCAGAAACTTTTTGTTTTTATAAATTAAAAAAAAATTTTAGGGCAATGAAAGTTTGGGCGGTCAGGAATCGTTGACCAGCTCGGAGTTCGAGAGATTTCTCGCTGAGCGAGCGGCCGCTGCCGAAAGCGTCCCGTCCATCGATCGGACAACGAACCACCAAAGAAAAACGATGGGTAACCACAAAAAAATCAAAATTTTTGTAACTAATTTTTTTTTTTTTCTTTCAGAAAACTAATTTTTATGGAACTAAACAAGGGTTATGGACGCCTTTTGTACTTATCATGCGACCCTTGTATAAAAAAAAATCTTTTTTTTTTTCCTCAATTCCTTTAATAGTCATTCCTTTTTACACAATGTGGAATTTGAGTGATATTTTATTTTAAAATGTGCTTTTAACCTGATTGACCCCTTAATTTTTAGCTTTTTTCCTCCCCCCGGCAACCCTTTCGTGTGTGCCTTTTTCTAACTTCTTATTTGCCATCTTTTTTCGGACGTATGTCCCAGTTTAAAAGACCTTTTTATTTGTTTTGTTTTGTTGTAAATAAAAAGATAAGTTATTGTTTTATAATTTTATGATTTGTTTAAAATAAATATATCACAATTTAAAATATTATATGTATAAAAAGAAAACAAAGGAAATACACAAATACGATTCATTCTCTATATAACTTCATTTGTTCTTCCAATTCTTGAAGAGATCCTATTTGAAATTTTTCTGAGTCTTTTTGAATGAGCTCGAAGATCGACGCAAGCTGCTGCTTTTCGATTCTGAAATGCAAACAAATAGTTTACAAAAAAGCAGAGATGGGAGTATTCATATGAATAAAAAAATATTCATAAAGCTAATGAGTAATGAATATGAATGATTTGACGTTAGGATGACAAAATGACATCATAGCGACTGTTTAGCTCACACTGTGACATCATAGCGACTGTTTAGCTGAAAATATGATCATAGCGACTGTATGGCTGACAATATACATCGTAATCACAATTTAGCTGACAATGTGATATAGCGACTGTTTAGCTGGCACTGTGACATCATATTAACTGTTTAGCTGACAATGTGACA
This sequence comes from Orius insidiosus, assembly GCA_014119065.1. Taxonomy (NCBI): domain Eukaryota; kingdom Metazoa; phylum Arthropoda; class Insecta; order Hemiptera; family Anthocoridae; genus Orius; species Orius insidiosus. The sequence continues at coordinate 156,151 of JACGAQ010000263.1, read as the reverse complement.
TCGTAACGACTTTAGCTGGCGATGTGACATCATAGCGACTGCTTTGCTGAAAACGTGTCATCATAGCGACTGCTATGCTGAAAACGTGTCATCATAGCGACTGCTTTGCTGAAAACGTGTCATCATAGCGACTGTTTAGCTGACAATATGACATAATAGCGACTGTTTAGCTGGCACTGTGACATCATATTAACTGTTTAGCTGGCGATGTGACATCATAGCGACTGCTTTGCTGAAAACGTGTCATCATAGCGACTGCTTTGCTGAAAACGTGTCATCATAGCGACTGCTTTGCTGAAAACGTGTCATCATAGCGACTGTTTAGCTGACAATATGACATCATAGCGACTGTTTAGCTGGCACTGTGACATCATATTGACTGTTTAGCTGACAATGTGACATCGTAACGACTTTAGCTGACAATGTGATATCATGGCGACAGTTTAGCTGGCGATGTGACATCATAGCGACTGCTTTGCTGAAAACGTGTCCTCGAAGCAACAGTTTAGCTGACAATATGACATCTTAAAGACTGATTAGCTGACAATGTGATATCTTAGCGACTGTTTAGCTCGCAATGTGACATCATAGCGACTGCTTTGCTGAAAACGTGACATCATAGCGACTGTTTAGCTCACAATGTGACATCGTAACGACTTTAGCTGACAATGTGACATCATAGCGACAGTTTAGCTGGCAATGTGACATCATAGCGACAGTTTAGCTGGCAATGTGACATCATAGCGACTGCTTTGCTGAAAACTTGTCATCATAGCGACTGTTTAGCTGACAGTATGACATCGCAACGACTGTTTAGCTGACAACGTGATATCTTAGCGACTGTTTAGCAAGCAATGTGACATCATAGCGACTGTTTAGCTGAAAACGTGTAGTCATAACGACTGCTTAGCTGAAGATGAATATCAACACTCCCAACTCTTTTAGTTCCTGAATCTGTCAAAACCTACTCTTTTTCTTGCTCGAAATCGACGTCCAACATATTCTGAGCGACTTCTCCAAAAGGTTCACATTGTCAGCTAAACAGTCGCTATGATGTCACATTGTAACGACTGTTTAGCTGACAATGTGACATCATAGCGACTGTTTAGCTGAAAACGTGTAGTCATAACGACTGCTTAGCTGAAGATGAATATCAACACTCCCAACTCTTTTAGTTCCTGAATCTGTCAAAACCTACTCTTTTTCTTGCTCGAAATCGACGTCCGACATATTCTGAGCGACATTCTCCAAAAAGTTCACATTGTTAGCTAAGCAGTCGCTATGATGTCACATTGTAACGACTGTTTAGCTGACAATGTGACATCATAGCGACTGTTTAGCTGACATCGTAGTGACTATTTAGCTGTCAATGTGACATCATAGCAACTGTTTAGCTCTCAATGTGACATCCTAGCGACTGTTTAGCTGATAACGTGTCATCATAGCGACTGTTTAGCTGACAATGGGACATCGTAACGACTGTTTAGATGACAATGTGATATCGTAAGTACTGTTTAGCAGGCAATGTGACAGCTTAACGACTGTTTAGCAAACATGAATAGCTTTTTCATGCTCGAAATCGACGTCCGACATACTATGAGCAACATTCTCCAAAAGTTCACATTGTCAGCTAAGCAGTCGCTATGAAGTCACGTTAGTGTAACAACGGTTTAGCTGACAATGTGACAACATAGCGACTGTTTAGCTGTCAATGTGACATCATAGCAACTGTTTAGTAGACAATGTGACATCTTAACGACTGTTTAGCTAACATGAATAGCTGATGATGAACATCAATACCCTATCTATTTGAGTTCCTGATTCTGTCAAAACCTACTCTTTTTCTTGCTCGAAATCGACGTCCGACATATTCTGAGCGACATTCTCCAAAAGGTTTTTCTTGTTCACTTTCTCCTTGGAAAGATCATCACTTTCTGCTTCGTCCAAACTATCAGCTACTTCATCCTAAAAAAGACAACTTTATCAAAATCTAGAGTTTTGAGGATGTAAATACCTCATTTTTGGCCTCTTCAAACTCGATTTCATTCCTCCCTGGTAGAGACCAGCTCAGCCCGACAGCGACTAACGAGACGAAAATGCATAAAACGTAAAAATAAGAAGCGTTTGACCAAAATATTAAAATATTTTCAAGATATGGCTCCGGTATCTTGAACATTTCTCATTTTTGTTTTGATGAATGATAAGGGCTGATATCAATATCAATGTTACGTCACGAAAGTCAAATTGGTTAACCCATCCCCACCTTAAAAAAAAGGTGGTACTTGGCTGAAGATTAAGAAAAAGGAGGAAAAAAATATTCGTTTTTCAAAGCCAAAATATGTAGGGAAAGTCATAACGAGCAAAATGCTTAAAATTTTGGGGAAATAGGAGTTTCTCAGGCCGAAGACCATGGTAAATGAGAAAAATTTGATGAAACAGGTGTCTTTTGGCCAAAATACTGAATAAATACTCTAATATTATAGTAAAAATAGAAAAAAAGCCCAATTTTATGATTAAAAAGGGTTTCTCTTGGCTGAAAGATTGAGGAAAAGAAGAACAAACATCAAAAAATTGGGCAGAAAGTAAAATGGTTGATGATTGGCCGAACAATGCAGTATTTTGACCAATGAAAATAGGAGATTCCAAAGAATGTTTTTAGGTTATTCTAGGTTTATTGGCCTAAAACCCACTTTCTACTTTGTGCGTTTTTCCATATTTTTTGCCGATAGGTCAATAATGGCAAAAAGATCCGTAAAAATTACTGGATATCACTTAATAGATCATTTAGGGTTAATAAAAATATAAAATAATTTTTTTAAATTATTTAATATCACAAAATATTTTCATAACACTCAAATATAAATTAAAATTACATAAAATGTGCCAATTAGGTAATAAAACGACAATAAAATTAGTAAAAAAAGAAAAGCTATACACATAAAGATCGAAGGGGATCAATGGAATTTTGAGATAAGTTCTGAAATCCGTTGTGCGGAGGAGCCTTGAAGGATCGATTTGTGATTTCCTTCTATCGTGTGAACGGATGGTTTTTGTTTGCAAACCTGAAAAAAAATTAAGAATGTGGGATAAATAAGAGAATTTTATGTTACCTCGGAGATACTGGCGACTAAGTCGGTGCCGACGAAGTTTTCCGTTGAGGCTTTCAAAAGCATGACATCACCGGTGAACTTTCCGTTTGGCTTGTACATTTCTGAGAGAAGGAGTTTTTTGAAAAAGGCATACGCCGCCTGGGAGATCTCATCGTCGCTGAATTTCGTGAGACCTTTAAGCCGTTGAGTGACCATCTTAAGACGGGATTCGACACTTTGAAGTTTTCTTAGTTCAGTTTGAGTCTTTTCTAGATCGACAGTTGGATCGAAAAGAGCGATGAAATAAGCGAAAGCATCGGCATCGTTGGCGTCTTTGTTTCGACTTTCTTTATATCGGCCAGTGTAGGTCGAAACAAAAGTGGGAGAACCGTCTAAAAATACAAGAGAGACTTTTTCTTTCGCTTTTTCCAATTGTATGGCCATTTCATAAGCGATCATTGATCCAAATGAATATCCTACAAGTCTATAAGGTCCTTTTGGCTGTATCTTTTTGATTTCCTGTAAAGAAAATTGATGAAGCTGAAGAAAAATAAAAACAAAGACAAACCTTAATATATGAAGAGGCCATTTGTTCAGCAGAATCAACGGGAGTATCAGCAGTACATTGGAGTCCCCAAATTTCTTCTTTGACGTTCATAGAACTGGCGACGGTTTTGAAAATATCAGCAGTACCTTCGATAGGATGGACGAAAAACCATCCATTTTTCTCTCCAGATTTAAGTTTGATTATGGATTCTTTAGGAAGAAGGTGCTCAGATTCGAAAGAAATAATTTTTTCTTCAGTTCCATTTTCTGTTTCGACAGCTCCACCTTCGTCGCCCATTTCTCTTAGTTTTCCGAAAGTCAGATTTCTGATTTCGACAGGGCTTAGGATCAAGTCGAAACCTCTTTCGAAAACTTGTTTGATTTCTGCTCCCATCAAAGAATCCATACCGACATCCGCAAGCGATGTACCGTCAGAAACCTTAGAAGCGTCTTTGATTCCCAAAATGTTAGCTACAACGTCGACGACATTAGCGGAGCTCGCTTCTTTTCCTTTTTTACGTCTTTCAGCCACAACCATGGATGCCATTACAGGATAAGCGGTTTGCAGAAATGAATCTAATGTTGATAAACATGATGTGATCCTTTGCGGTAAAGTACCACCGACTACGGTCTCGTTGTCACCTTTCAGACTTTCTATGACTAATCCTACATCACCAATAGCACCCCACTGTATGGCCGTAGCAGGTAATCCCATCGCTTGCCTCTTTTCACATATTCTTTCCATGACTGAATTAGCGTAGCCGTAGTTGGTCTGACCTGCATTTCCACGACCACAAGAAACTGAAGAAAAGATGACAAAGTAGTCTAATTCTGGGCATAAAGTGCGGGATGCTTCATCTAAGTTTTTGGTTGTGTCGACTTTAACTTTGCAGACTGCGGTGTAGTCGTCTTTGGTGAGTTTGTCGATGTAGGAATCACGTAGGACGGCAGCAAGATTGAATATTCCTCCAACTGGCGCCAGTTTGTTGGCGTCTTCAAGCAGTTTTTTGGCTCCTTTCATTGTTGTGGCGTCTTCAGTCGAAATAGTTACATTGTATCCTCTTTCTTCCCATCGGCGGAGACACATCGCTTGATATCCAGTTGTCACTCCTCTTCTTGACACAAGGACCAACTGTTGGCATCCACGAATCAAAAGCCAGTTTGCCAGTTCAAGACCGAAACCACCCAAACCTCCCAATATGATGTACGATTTGTCCGGATTCATATATGACCTCGGATCGCACTGACAGTTTGAGGCTTAACATTTTTCATTACTTTAGAATCTTCTTCTTTTTTGATTTCTAAAACGACTTTTCCAATATGTTTTCCGCTTGCCATGTATCTGAATGCTTGTTCTACTTGCGAGTGATGATATGTTGTTCTGACTAATGGCTGGACAACGCCAGTTTCTATACCCTCATTAAGCAAGTTCAAAATTGCTTTTTTCTCTTCAGCAGCGCCTTCTAGTTCAAAAATGGCATCAAGCAGTATACCATGGACTTCAACTCCTTTTTTCAAGATGGACATCCCAATAGGACTGTTGGCAAACATGTCGGCTTTTCCGATTTCCAAAAAGCGACCGTTTTCGCCCAAGCAGCGGACTGTCGCTTGAAGTAGGTCACCGGCGAGTGAGTTTAGGACGACATCAACACCGCTTCCTTGGGTCCTTTCCATAATTAAGTCTTCAAAACTGGTATCTCTTGAGTTTCCGATGTTTTCTTCTTTCAATTTTGGGAACATTTTTAGTAAAAATTCACGTTTTTCTTTGGAGCCGACTGTGGTGAAGACCTCGCATCCCATACTAAGCGCTATCCTCAACGCTGCTTGACCAACACCTCCAGTACCTGCATGAATCAAAACTTTTTCTCCTCGCTTCAATTTTCCTCGAACCACCAACGCAAAGTAGCTCTAAATTTTGTTAATTATTTCATTTTTATATCATTTTTATACATACGGTGGCATAAACAGCAGGAACTGTAGCTGCGTCTTCCATAGTCCATTTGGCAGGGATGGTCCATTTAAGGTTGCTGTCAGCAAGAACGGATGTTGCCATCGCTTGTGCAGTCACCAAACCCATGATACGGTTGCCTTTAGAATCTCTTCCAGAAAATTCAAAACCAAGGATGCATTCCTAAAAGATTATAAGTAAAGATTTAAGCAGAAGGGACAAAATTACCATTTCTGATTGTCTTCCAGGTAATGAATCCATGGCAAGTTTTCCTGATGCGATCATAACATCTTTGAAGTTAAGCGTGGCGTAGTAAACGGTGCAGAGTTCAGTGTTGGAGTTGTGTTCAGGGCGATTGAAGCTAAGCGGACTTTCTATCCAGCGGAGTGAAGCAAGATCACCCTGGTTAAAGTATTTATGTATGCATGTTGTACATCAAGTGTGGCTTCTTTAAGGTCGACCAATAAATGCCTCATAGTACCCCATTCCCCATTTTTATGGACATTAATAATCAAATCTTTCTTCATCTGCTGCTTCTCAACTGCTGCGTCAACTTTTGAATCGTCGGCTAAAAAGACACATCTGAAGTTTTCACCGCCCGGTTCTTGTTTCAAACATGTAAAAAGACCCAAAATTCCAGATTCAGGATTTTTAGATGTTATCATATATCTTTGACCATTCGTTTCTGAATCTTTCATCGCTTTTTTGACTTTTTCAAGCCAATTGTAGTCTGAATCGATCTCAATCACTGTGGGAGTTTTGTATTCTTCGAGTTTTCTGAGTAAGACGATAACTCCTTTTTCAGTTTTAACTTTGGAGATGACAAGCGCATTGCAGTTGACGCTGGCGTCTTCCAAGGACATGACGAATCCAGAATCTTTGACAGAATCAAGGGCGTTTTGAAGTAAAGTCGGGTCTTTCATTATGTTTGAAGTAATGACTAAATGGAGGTCTTTTCCAATTGGTTCTTTTTTCATGTCTTTTTTAAGAGCTTTGGCGCCTGATTTTTCCAATATGTCTTTGACAGCGTCCACATTTGGCATGGACAAAGCAAGATCAACGCTGCATTGTGGTTCCGCTTCCAAGATTGATACAATCGACGGAGCTAACAGAGAATCAGGTTGAACACTTTCCTGATAGACTTCAACAACGTTTAATTTTCTGGCTCCGCTGGAGTTTTCAAGAACAAGCTGCAGCGTAGATATCAGCGCTTCATCCATTTTAACTTCCTAAAAACTACATTAATCATTTGTCGACATTTTGCTTTATGGTACCTTGACGCTATTTAATGGTACGAAAGTGTATTTTTCAGTTTTTGGCGGAGCTTGAACTCCGGACCTTCGTGGAGCCTGGCTGGCCATCATTCCTCTAATTTCGATACCACCGCTTCGGACGACTTTCGCATGTTGATACATGTTAACAGTTAATTCTAAAACAAAAGAGTTAAAGGAAAAAGGAGGGGAAATGGACTTACCATCATTTTCAATAAGCTGGCGATGCTTTTCAGGATCGATGGTGACTTTAAGGATACGTGTAGGAAGATAAAGTTCGCGTGTGTTTTTACCGACCAGCGAAAACTGGAGCATTGTATCCATAAAACTGATCCAGTTGTCTTTCCATTCCAAAACGCCGCTTACGCCGAGATTGTCGCAGTGTTTGATCCCTTGGAAAATACCCTGGTAGCCGTATCCACGTAGACGGAGATCACGGTAGATTTCCTCTTTTTCTAAACTCTTCCTTTTTTTGTCGACATTCAGCGGCAACGAGAGTTTCATTCCATCTTGGTCAATTCCCTCAGATTCGACGATTCTTCCATTGACAACCAAAGCATCTCCCTCAGTCAACTCAAATGTTCCACTTATCTCATTGATGTTTATAAAGAATTTAACTGAAGCTACAAAGAAAACAATTATTTCATACTATTTATCTACAAATTAGTTACCATCTTTTGGCATGATTGTTGCTCTGAGGATGTTGACATTTTCAAAACGAACAGAAGTACTTTCAATATCTTTATTTTTAAGTTTGGCAAATGCTCTCCAAACCAAAGTCAAATATCCAGTAGCAGGGAAAAGAACTCTTCCATCAATGTTATGTCCGGCGATATAAGCATCTTTTTCATCATCCATATTGACGACGATTTCCATACCTCCTTTTCCATCGCCCTGAATATCACAATAAAAAGATCTTAAGAACAAAATATAAACTTACAGATTTGTAATCTGGGACAGGCCATGTGATGGAATGATCCCATTTGATTTTTGGAGATATCATGGGAGTAGATCTGGCGACTGGGAATGCCGTCGGCTTGTGGAAAACGCTTAAATCTGGGTTCAAGCCAGATACGAAAAGCCTAAACAAAATGTAATTAAATTTTTTTGGTAGCAATGATCTTACTTTCCGATGCTGGTCATCAAATATGCGAGCTCATCATCGACTCCTCTTTTGACAAGGCCGACGTTTATGGCGTTCTTTGGGATGGTCTTCTTCAATACAGAATTGAGAAGGCAGTGAGGAGCGATTTCGACGACGGTGGCATTTTCAGGGATTTTAGAAGCAACTTCATGAAATAGGACTGGAGAAAGAAGATTGTTGACAAAATAAGCAGCAGAAGCAAGCTCTGAAATCTGCGATCCCCATCCAGCTTCAGGGATGGAAGTACTGAGCCATTTATCGCTCCTTTTTTTGGGTGAAGTTATAGTCTAAAAAAGTTTAGTTAAAAAAATTAATGATTGAATGAGTGTTACTTTTTCAAGGTTTTTCCTGAGAATTGGAGCGGCGTCTGCGATGTATTTGGAATGGAAAGCGACTCCGGAGCTGGCGACTTTTTGGCGAAGATGTTTTCTTTGACGAGTTCTGCGACGAATTTGTCGATTTCTTTTTCAGGGCCAGAGATGGTCACTGAGGATTCTCCGTTGTGGCAAACGGCGAATATTTCGGAAGTGCATCGTTTTTTGGCTTCTTCCCAATTCATTCCGACTGCAGCCATGGCACCTTTGATAAGTCCAGCATCGAGTACGCTCTTCCCTCTCCAATACGCAGAAAGAATAGTTTCTTCAAGTGTGGTACAACCATCTGCATATCCGCAGGCGACTTCTCCTGCAGAATGCCCCATAATTTTATCCGGCTTTATTCCCAAAGCGGTCAAAACGTCCGTTAAGGCTATCTGTATGGCAGCGATTCCAACAAAAGAGTTGACGATTTGATCAAACGTTGTTTCTGTGCAGTTGAAGAGAAGGTCCATCAAATCGAATCCGACTGTTTTTAATGTGGCAGCGCAACGATGTATGGCTGAAGAAAATGGCTCTAAAGCCATCATCGCTTTTCCCATTCCTACCCACTGCGACCCTTGTCCTGAATAGACATACCAGACTTCTCTTCTTGCATTTTCTTCGCAGACTTCTCGCATCTTTTTGTCATCTTTTACCCCCAGAACGGTGTAACCACGGAAGTTGTGTCCGGGGATATGTCTTTTATAAGTTGTGTGTAACAATGTGATCAAGTCATCATCTCTTGGTGTGTCTTCAAGCTAAAATATAAAATTAATAAAGGAGAAAACAAACAGAAGAAAATGCTTACGAAATTTAAGAAAGAATCGACAGCTTCATCAGTACGGCCAGAAAAGCAGACAAGTCGAGGAATGTTGTCTTTAGCTGGAGGGCTTTTGGTTTTTGGGTTGGCCTTGAGAATAGCATGTGCGTTGGCTCCTCCAAAACCGAATGAGTTGACAGCGACATAGCCAGGAGTCCAATCCATATTTTGATCAACAACTTTCAAACTTCCATCGACCAATCCAGGGATGTCAGTGTTTGGGTTTTTAAAGTGTAAATTAGCTGGAATTTTCGAGGCTTCCATAGCGATGACGATTTTGGCCAAAGAGCAAACTCCTGAAGCCGGTTCTGAATGTCCCATGTTGGATTTGACAGAACCAATCAGAAGAGGTGACTTTCTACCTTTGCAGAAGAAATCGACGATTGAATTGACTTCTTGAGGATCACCAGCTTTTGTTCCTGTTCCATGGGCTTCGACGTATGAGACTTCATGTGGGTCTAACCCAACTTCATCAAAGACGCTTTTGATAAGTTCTTTCTGAACCATCCCACTTGGGAATGTAATTCCTTCTTTTTTATGTCCATCAGTATTAATTCCAGTATTGATGACATAAGAATAGATTCTTCTAGCATCCTTGGCTTTTTGCAAAAATAAGCAGACAGCGGCTTCACTGCGTACGTATCCAGTTCCAGAGGCGTCAAATGCTTTACATTTTCCTTCCATGCTGAGCATGTTTAAACGGTGAAATTGAAGAGCGTTAGTCGGTTTAAGCAAGACGTTTGCTCCAGCTACAATAGCAGCATCGATGTCTCCCCTTTTGATGGCTTGGACTGCATTATGGAAAGCGACTAGAGAACTCGAGCAGGCAGTATCGACAATAAAACTGGGTCCTTTAAAATCAAAGCTGTATGATATACGGTTGGCCATCATGCTTAAAGTCGATCCAGTCATATTATATCCTTGGATTGTTTCAACATCACGAGTAAGAAGATCACCAAATTCAGCGGTAGAAACACCAACATAGACACCAGTGTTGGAACCCCTGATTTCTTCAGGGTTGACTCCAGCATCGACGATGGCTTCATATGACTTTTCCAGAAGATGCTTCATCATCGAATCCATAGATTCAGCTTGTTTGGCATGAACACCGAAAAAGGTGTTGTCAAATTTTGAAATGTCGTTTATCCGTCCGCAACGAGAAGGAAGACCGTAAAGACCATCCGGCCATCGCTTAACATCCGTCTCAATCATATCAACATGTTCAAAAAGGTTCTTTTTAAACTCATCCATATTATCCGAGCGTGGAAACGCTCCAGATACGCCTGAAATAGCGACATCGTAGTTTTTATGAAGTCCATTCCCGTTCATCTCGACTCGAGAACTTTCCACACTACGCGCAGGCATTCTGAAATAATAAAAAAAAATTATATGATAGCCTTTCTACCTTTGGCAGGTCACATATCTAATCGAAATGCATCTAAAATTATTTTTATCACAATTTGTCCTTCATTGTAAGTATTTTTAAACATTTTAACTTAGTAATCAAAGATTTTGTGCAAAAACCTTTCTGACCTCAGATACAAGCAATTTAATTAACGATTTAAAAAATTTCTAAATCACATTTCTAATCGCGAGATTTTTAAAAAGCAATATTTTTCGAATAACCCCGTTTTTTAGAACTTTTTTTTCCCGCTCCCGCTTAACTGCGCTCTTTAGGACAATTCACGAACTTCTTCAGGAAGGACTTTGAAGAAGGCGGGAAAAGGAGTCAAAATGTTTTGATGCTTTAATGATGTTTTAACATCTTTTTATCTTTAGCTTTTTGACGATGTTTTGCACACAAAAATTCACATTTTATCTCCTAGTTATGAACGGTTTTTCAGGTTGCTTAAAAGCAATCTAGGTATCTAAAAAAAAGCGTTTTTAAGGATATAGAATGGGTTCGCCATGTTATGGTGCTGCATTTTTAACTCTACAAAGAACAGCAAAATTAGATAACCGATTGTGTATTAGAGATAAAAATCGTTCGAGATTCGAACAAATAACAACCGTGGAGTCGGAAACCGATGGCGACATACCTAATTCAGCAATAGCATTTCCAATCATTCTAGAGATTTTTAAAAAGCCATCTTTTTCGAATAACCCCGTTTTTAGAACATTTTTTCCCGCTCCCGCTTAACTGCGCTCTTTAGGACAATTCACGAGCTTCTTCAGGAAAGACTTTTGAAGGTTATGGCGGGAAAAGGAGCCAAAATGTTTTGAATGATGCTTTTCACACAAAAATTCGCCATTTATCTCCTAGCACCGGGTGTTAGGGTAGTTAAAAAAAATCTACCTACAAAAAGGGTTTTTGAGGAAACAGATGGCTTTCGCCAAGTTGCTATGGTACTGGGAACATATTTAACTCCATATAGCACAGCAAAATTAGATAACCGATAGTGTATTACAGATAAAAATCGTTCGAGATTCGAACAAATAACAACCGTGGAGTCGGAAACCTAATGCTTATGGACGTAACTAATGCAGCAGCTGTTCTATTCAATTTTGAAGAAAACTTATAATTCGGGAATTGGAAGAAATACTCGGGCACTTACGCTTTTTGCATGTTGGCTGTTGAAATCTATCACAAACTAATCCGAGTGTTATGAAAAAAAAATTGGCACTGATTTTCTCAATGGAAATCGTTCAACTGTGAATTTCCCTACGAGGTCCGAGCTCTTTTTGAGTCCCCCGCTTTTTGTACGGTAGATAACCCGGGAGCAGCGGTGGCAAGGACGCGAAAAAGGCCCAACACCGGCGTGGAAGGGGCCACGACCATCCGCCCTGATCGTGGAAATAATTCCGATGATCGAAAGATGATCAGATGATTTGAACACTTTAAACATTTTATTGAAGTGGGAGAAATTTAGAAAATGAGGCATGCGAAGTCCGTGATTATCGATTGGTTTTTTAAACTCATTAGTGGGAAGTGAATTTGAAAGGAAGTGGTTGATCAAATATTTTGATAAAAGAAGGTAGGGACAATATGACATGAATTTTCTAGTTTATATGAAGCATCATTTACCGGCTAATCTATTTTTTTTACTCCTTACTTTTAAAAAAAAATTTCTTTTTCTTCCTCCTCTGACAGGTATACAGGGTGTCCGGAAGATTTGCAATCTGGGAGATCATTAAAAAGTGGTTTTATGAAAAAAAGTTAAATGTAAACCCCGGTTAATTTTAATCAAAGAATATGATGGTGTAGTTTAAAATGCGTTTGGATATACAGGGTGCCACCAAAAGAACCTAACTTCGTTATTTCAAATGAGAACCCCTATTTTTTATTTCAGATTCGTAATCTACGCAAAATTTCAAGTTGATTTGACTACTCATATGTCCATTTTTGACAACTTTAAAAAATATCAAATTTTAGCGTTTTTCGCGCTAAAATCCGTTAAAATCGACCTGAGATACTATTTTTTTCGTATTTAGAATTTTAAACTTCACCATAAAATTTTTTGATTAAAATTAAGGGGGTTTACTTAAATTTTATTTATGTGGTGTTGGATTGGTGAAGATCGGACCAATAGAAAGCCGAGGTCGTGAAGAGTTCCGGAAACAGCGAGGGACGTCCGGCGCTACAAAAAACTGTACATGGAGGGTAATCTAATAGCTTCTCTGTAATAAAATGAATGTTAACACAATGCAAGATATAATTAAATAAACTTTTGTGAAAATATTTTATTCATCAATCTTTTTCTAATATATGTTTAATTAATTATTTTGCTTTATCTCCTTGATGGACACCGGAAACGAATTTTGTTTCTTTTGGTGGGAAGCTTATTTGTGAATTGCTAAGTTTTAAATAATTGCGATATCAAAATATGTAGATTGAATGATTATTTTATTTTTTTGGGAAGTTGCTGGGAACATTTTTTTGTCCACTATTTTCTTTTGTTTGTTTAAGAATTTATTTAAATAATTCGGCTAATTTGAAACGGCGAAGAAGAAAAAAAAAGCGAAAACATGAAGAAAACATTCTCATTTTTTTAGGTCAAAAATGGCTTTGTTCCAACCGTAGTTTGAAACTGGTTTGAAACTTCTGGAGCATGCGCAGGATTTGGACGTCAAAATTGACGTCGTTCAAATCGTTGGTCCGCCAAATCTGAAGTCTTCTGACGTCAAATTAGGCGTGCAAATCCTTCTGCGCATGCTCCAGGAGTTTCAAACCAGTTTCAACGTATGAATTGCCAAGTTTTAAATAATTGCGACCTCAAACTATGTAGATTGAATAATTTTTTATTTTTTAGTGAAGTTGCTGGGAATTTTTTTTGTCCACTATTTTCTTTTGTTTGTTATCAAAAGAATTTATTTAAATAATTCGTTGAAACGGTGAAGAAGAAAAAGAGGCGAAAAAATTAAGAAAACCATTCTCATTTGTCAGGTCTAAAATGGCTTTGTTCCAACAGCAGTTTGAAACTCCTGGAGCATGCGCAGGATTTGGACGTCAAAAGTTGACGTTCAAATTGCTGGTCCGTCAAATCTTGTGACGTCAAAGTTGACTTGCAAATCCTTCTGCGCATGCTCCAAGAGTTTCAAACTGCGGTTGGGACAAAGCTATTATTTATAGAAAACCTCACGAGGATTAATTTCGTATTTTTTATCCCGCTAGGACTAATGGTTTTCGAGTAACTCAGTTTTTTTTTCTTCTTTTTTCTTTTAACGGCCCGTAACTCAGATACCGTTCACTTGAGCAAGGTTATGTACTAAATACTTTTTGTTGTAAATTTATTAAGGAATATATTTTTCCTAAATATCTTTTGCACTAGACCTCATATTTTTCGAGATATTTGATAAAAACCGTTTTCTCTACTCTCCATACTTTATTAGCTCGTTTAAAAAATCAATTAATACAGAATTTTATAGTGACCCCAACAGATTCCTCATAAAAAATAAAAATTGCTAAAAATAAAAATTTTAATTAGTGTATCACGTGAGGCACTCGTCGCGTATATTTATCATATCGATCGGCTGGCAAAAAAAATGCAATTTTTTTTTTAAATCTCACTTTTTTTTATCTGTCGTTTGAACGTCGATGATCATTTCGTCAAGAAAAGATGACCCTGAGGTCATTCTCGAAATTTCAAGGCTACTCACGTGATCTTTTTTTGACGGAAAGAAAGTCTTTGGAAAGGCAGAAGGTAAAGCTAGTTGACTAGTTCTTTGGTATTCATTCATAGTATTCAAAGTATTAATAGTATTCAAAGTATTCATAATATTCATAGTATTCATAGTATTCAGAATAGTAAAATTCAATCTTATTTAAGTACCTATCAAAATTTTTGAGTAAAATGAGTGCCCCAAAATCGCACATGACAGTTTGGACAAAACAATTTTTTTACCCCAAATTATTAGGTCCTTTTTTTCTCTTTTTTTTTAATCTAACAAAAAAAAAGGCGTTCTTGGTCTCATTTTACGCTGAGTTAATGGACCAACAACTTTTACTAAAAATCCTTTCGTTCTTTTCGCAAAAAACGTCTGGATCTGGAGTTGCTGCCGACGGAACTTCCTCAAAGAAATGCGAACAATTTTTGCCGAAAAATCAACAAACACAAGGTACGATGACTGAAAATTTAAATTTTTTTAAAAATTTCAATAGCTTTTAATATCATTGTAGTACCCACGAAAGACGGTTTTAGGCGACTTACAACGCGTTTTTATTGAAAAATAATAATTTTTCTCATCTTAATACACAAACAGTTATTGTGATACCCTCGACGAATGATTTTGGACGAGGTGTTTCTCTAAAAACACGTTAGAAATCGCTAAAAACCGCCTGTGGAGGGTATCACAATAACGTACTTTTGAGAAAGTTCGAAAAACCAATGAAACGTCGAAATGATTTTAACGACGAAAAAGAGCCTTTCTTCCGCCCCAAAAACCGCCAGTGGAGGGTATCACAATAACGAACGTTTGAGAAAGTTCGAAAAATCAATGAAACAGTGAAATTTAAAGAAGAAAAAGAGACTTTTCATAGCAAAAACCGCCTGTGGAGGGTATCACAATAACTTACGTCGAAAAATCAATGAAACGTGATTTTAACGACGAAAAAGAGCCTTTTTCCCACCCCAAAAACCGCCTGTGGAGGGTATCACAATAAAGCAATTTTGAGAGAGTTCGAAAAATCAACGAAACGTTGAAATGATTTTAACGACGAAAAGGAGCGTTTTTCCCGCCCCAAAAACCGCCTGTGAAAGGTATCACAATAACGTACTTTTGAGAAAGTTCGAAAAATCAATTAAACGACGAAAAAGAGCCTTTTACCCGCCCCAAAACCGCCTGTGGAGGGTATCATGATAACGTGCTTTTGAGAAAGTTTGAAAAATCAATGTTACATTGAAATTTAAAGATGAAAAAGTGTCTTTTTCGCACCCCCAAAACCGACTGTGGAGGGTATCTCAATAACGTACTTTTTGAGAAATTGTTTAAAACAATCAAATATTGAATTAATGATTTTAACCACAACAAAGAGCCTTTTTCCCGCCCCGAAACCGCCTGTGGAGGGTATCACAATAATGTACTTTTGAGAGAGTTCGAAAAATCAATGAAACGTCGAAATGATTTTAACGATGAAAAAGAGCCTTTTTCCCACCCCCAAAACCGTCTGTGGAGGGTATCACAATAACGTACTTTTTGAGAAAATTCGAAAAATCAATGAAACATTGAAATTTAAAGATTTTTCCCGCCCCCAAAACCGCCTGTGGAGGGTATCACAATAACGTTCTTTTTGAGAAAATTCGAAAAATCAATGAAACATTGAAATTGAAAGATTTTTCCCGCCCCCAAAACCGCCAGTGGAGGGTATCAAAATAACGTACTTTTTGGGAAAGTTCGAAAAATCAATGAAACATTGAAATTAAAATATTAAAAAGAGCCTTTTTCCCGCCCCAAAACCGCCTGTGAAGAGTATCACAATAACGTACTTTTGAGAAAGTTCGAAAAATCAATGAAACGGCGAAAAAGAGCCTTTTTCCCGCCCTCAAACGACCAAAAAGAGCCTTTTCCCGCCCCAAAACCGGCTGTGGAGGGTATCACACTAACGTACTTTTGAGAAAGTTCGAAAAATGATTGAAACATAGAAATTTAAAGATTTTTCCCGCCCCCAAAACCGCCCCGAAAAAAAGCCTTTTTCCCGCCGCAAAAACGCCTCTGGAGGGTATCACAATAACGTACTTTTGAGAAAGTTCGAAAAATGATTGAAACATTGAAATTTAAAGATTTTTCCCGCCACCAAAACCGCCCCGAAAAAAAGCCTTTTTCCCGCCCCAAAACCGCCTCTGGAGGGTAACAACAACGTAATTTTGAGAAAGTTCGAAAAATCAATGAAACGTGATTTTAACGACGAAAAAGTGCCTTTTTCCCGCCCCAAAAACCGCCTATGGAGGGTATCACAATAACGTACTTTTGAGAAAGTTCGAAAAACAAATGAAACATTGAAATTTAAAGATTTTTCCCGCCCCCAAAACCGCCTGTGGAGGGTATAACAATAACGTACTTTTGAGAACGTTCGAAAGAACCGTCGAAATGATTTTAAGGACGCAAGAGAGCCTTTTTCCCGCCCCGAAACCGCCAGTGGAGGGTATCACAATAACAAACTTTTGAGAAAGTTCGAAAAATCAATGAAACATTGAAATTTAAAATTGAAAAAGAGTCTTTTTCCCGCCCCAAAACCGACTGTGGAGGGTGTCACAATAACGTACTTTTTGAGAAAGTTCGAAAAATCAACGAAACGACGAAAAATAGCCTTTTTGCCGCCCCTAAACGACGAAAAAGAGCCTTTTTCCCGCCCTCAAAACCGCCTGTGGAGGGTATCACAATAACGTACTTTTGAAAAAGTTCGAAAAATCTATGAAACATTGAAATTTAAAGATGAAAAAGAGCCTTTTTTCCGCCCCAAAACCGACGGTGGAGGGTATCTCAATAATGTACTTTCGAGAAAGTTCGAAAAATCAATTAAACGACGAAAAAGAGCCTTTTTCCCGCCCTCAAAACCGCCTGTGGAGGGTATCACAATAATGTACTTTTGAGAAAGTTCGAAAAATCAATGAAACGACGAAAAGGAGCCTTTTTCCCGCCCCCAAAACCGACTGTGGAGAGTATCAAAATAACGTACTTTTGAGAAAGTTAAAAAAATCAATGAAAAGTGATTTTAACGACGAAAAAAAGCCTTTTTCCCGCCCCGAAACCGCCAGTGGAGGCTATCACAATAACAATCTTTTGAGAAAGTTCGAAAAATCAATGAAACATTGAAATTTAAAATTGAAAAAGAGTCTTTTTCCCGCCCCAAAACCGACTGTGGAGGGTATCACAATAACGTACTTTTTGAGAAAGTTCGAAAAATCAACGAAACGACGAAAAAGAGCGATTTTCCCGCCCCAAAACCGCCTGTGGAGGGTATCACAATAACGTACTTTTGAGAAAGTTCGAAAAATGATTGAAACATTGAAATTTAAAGATTTTTCCAGCCCCCAAAACCGCCCCGAAAAAGAGCCTTTTTCCCGCCGCAAAAACGCCTGTGGAGGGTATCACAATAACGCACTTTTTGAGAAAGTTCGAAAAATCAATGAAAAGTGATTTTAACGGCAAAAAGAGCCTTTTTCCCGCCTCTGGAGGGTATCACAATAACGTACTTTTTGAGAAAATTCGAAAAATCAATGAAACATTGAAATAAAGATGAAAAAGAGCCTTTTTCCCACCCTAAACCGACTGTGGAGGGTATCAAAATAACTTAAAAAATTGAGGACGGAAGTCGCTAATGATGCACAACGGCAATATGGCGAATGCCCCTCCTGGGCTTTATCCAAGGTGGCCTTGAGATCCGAAAAAAAGCTAGGAAAAATCAAAAAGAATAATTTCTTTAATTTTAGGTTTGAGTTTTAGAAAAACTGTAAATTCAAAATTTCTCATGCGGGTTTTTACTTTCGTTTTACTACGCCAATTTAAACAGCAACTATTAATAAAACATTTTTTAGCGTTTCGAAATATTCGATAAACTAAAATTAAAATTTAAAGCTATCGTAAAAATATTGCATCATAGATAACAAATGAAAACAAAAAAAAAATACGTAAAAAAAAATTAATCTGTAATCATGAGGTTTATTTTGTTATTTATGACGAGTATGTATATTTTCGTTAGATAAACATGCTGGGGAAAAAAAGTTGCAGAATTTACTTACGCACTTGTGATTGTGGAGTGAGATGAGGGAGGAGGTTGGCTAACGCCACTGTTGATTATTTTTTAGTTTGAAACTTTGGGTTGTCTGTAAAAAAAAATTTCTTCAGCAGTATACCTTCTGTTCGACTTTGACCGGAGGCCGGTAAAAAGGGTTTTGAACGTGAGGCGGTCGAGCGGGGAGGGGTCGAAAGCAACGCGCAGAAAGTATAGCGCATCATACGATGCAGAAATCGGGGTTGGGACGACGGCCGTTCATTGAGAGCAACACGAAACGCCGCTTTTTCGATCCGTAGAAAGAAAACCGTGAAATGGTGACGGAAGGAGGGGGAGTTGGCACTTTCTTTTGTTCTCGCTACTCCCCGTACAAATCGAAGATTTCAATGAACTTGAAAAACGTTTTCTAATAGAAAAGTACAAACAATGACTTTCGGAGTCTTCCTGACACCATCAATTTGTCTTTTTTTGACAATTTCTTCTGAAGGAAGAGCCTACACGTGAATGTTTGCGGTTTTTTGCTCGTATCTCCAAAACGGTACATCGTAGATAAAAAAATACTAGTTAAAAAAGAAAGCTGACTAAATTTCCTACAAATTTGATTTAATAAATATTTTTGTAGGACCAACCGCATCCGAGCTACGAGGCGGCGAAAAAGAGCCTAGTTTCTCTCCCGTTGGCCAGAGGGCTACACGTGAATTTTTTCCTTTTTTCGCTTGTATCTCCAAAACGGTACTTCGTAGCCAAAAAATGTTTTAGTTAAAAAAGAAAGTTGACTAAATTTCCTACAAATTTGGTTGAATAAAAGTTTTTGTAAGACCAACCATGTACAAGCTTCGGGGCGGCGAAAAAGAACCTTGCCCTCCTCACGTTAGCCAGCGGGCTACACATGAATTTTTGCGTTTTTTCGCTTTTATCTCCAAAACGTACGTCGTATCTAAAAAATATTTTAGTAAAAAAGAAAGAAGACTAAATTTCCTACAAATTTGATTTAACAACATTTTTTGTGGGGCCAACCGCATCCGAGCTACTGGGTGGCGAAAAGAACCTAGGTTGGCCAGAGGGTAACACGTGGATTTTTGCGTTTTTTCGCTTGTATCTCCAAAACGGTACGTCGTAGCTAAAAAGTATATTAGTTAAAAAAGAAAGAAAACTAAATTTTCTACAAATTTAATTCACAAAAATTTTTTGTGGGACCTACCGCGCCTGAGCTACGAGGTGGCGAAGAAGATCCTTTTGGTTAAATAGTACACGTATGAAGATCTTAAGATCTTGATCTATTGCTAAGAGACTGGATTTTTTTCATGAAAAAATGGCTAAAAATTAAAATTCAGCCATCAAACCCATGGGGTCATGACCCCATTTCTGAAAACCTTCTAACGGGAGTATCGCAGTAACTTTCTTTCTTTATTCGCCGTAATAGGGAGAATAGCGAGGAAATTCATCGGGTGGAGATGGAAAATGGCTTTTATTAGCTTTGTTCCATCAGTTTGAAACTGTTTTGAAACTCCTGGAGCATGCGCAGAAGGATTTGCACGTCAAATTTGTCGTTAGATGACTTCAGATTTGAGGACAAACGAGTTGAACGACGTCAAATATGACGTCCAAATCCTTCTGCGCATGCTCCAGGAGTTTCAAACCCCGGTATCTCCTCTTAGGCGCCTGCATAACCGTTAAAAATCGGTCTTTTTTTATAGAGAAAAATTTTTTTCGACATCCATTTCATCATCCAGATTCGATGTCTTATTTCAAAATAAGGAAAATGAGAAGTTAGACAGCGTTTTAGCTCCAAAAAATCATTTCATATGTTTCAAAAAGAATTTCACATGTTAAACTCCCAAGAATCAAAATCAAATTCATAAAATAGAGGTTAAAAATTTAAATTTTCTCACAAAATGTTGATGGATGTTTAAAGAGTTATGTCTCGGGCGATATTCCTTCTATTGTTGGGTAAGTGATGATCTAATTTTCGCGTTTATATTTCGATTGAGCTGAGTAGCCAAAAAAGCCTTGGGCTTGAAGGACCAATTTTTAATCACTTTTAATTTCCAGGCATCTTTTCCTTTGGAAATGCCCAAAATGTGAAGAATGAAACGAAAGAAAACTTTTAAGGAGTAACGAAACGTTTTTGAACGACCCCTATCGTATTTTTCGTTTTCCATATATTTTTCCGGAATTTTTCGAATCTGGAATTGAAAATGAACGTAAAACTATCGAAAGAAATGAAAAAATCGAAGACCCAGGATTTTATTACTCGCCAATTTTCCAACATTTCTTCCCAGACTTGTTCCGCCGAGGAAATCTTACAGAAAGAACAGGAATAATTTTCGTAAGTTTTACGAGAAGGCAGAAAAATTGTCTTTTTAAGAAGTTATTGTGGACGTCGTTTTTTTTGGGGAAGGGTCTTCCAGACCCCGGAGGGTCAATTCGATTATGGATCTATACTGATCTCAACTTTGTCTGTGGTGCCAGCCGGCCGTAGCATCTTTTCCGGAACATTGCACATTTTTGAACCGATTTTCACACAGATCTTCTTAAGTCCTTGCAAAATTTTTGGGGGAAAAAAAACTTGGAAAATTTTTCAAAAAACAACAAAAAAGTTAAAATAAAAATTTTTTTTGAAAATTTTTTCAGTTTTTTTTTATCAAGGTAGAAATAATGAGATTTTTGCCCAAGGGAGGTCCCTCTCGTAACGGGTGGACGTATGAAATTTCTCCCTACTAAAATGATAATGTAGAAAATTAATAATTTTTTTACACCAAACTTTTTGAAAAAATATAAGGAGTATTTGGTGAAAATTTGGTGAAAATAGGAACGACGGTTCGGCTGCAGCGCAGTTTTTAAAATTTTAAACGTGCATATCTCCGCCATTTTTTCGAAATTCAAAAATCTCAGACGATAATTTTTTGTTCAACTATTCAGGAAGGTTGTGTAAAAATCGGTTGAAAACCGATAAAATTTTCCGGAAAAAATGCTACGGCCGGCCGGCACCGCAAACAACTTTGAGAGGAAGTTAAAATTGGAAAAATAACTTAAAAAATTTTTTGAAAACAGAAATTTTTTTCTAAAAGCTTGAAATTATCAACCCCTCCTTTTGTACTTCCTCATCCTTGAACTTCCCCCTCCTGAAACTTCCCCTCCTTTAAACTTCCCTCTCCTAGAACTTCCCCTCCTTTATACTTCCCCCTACTGAAACTTCCCTCCTTTATACTTCCCTCTCCTAGAACTTCCCCTCCTTAATACTTCCCCCTCCTGAAACTTCCCCTCCGTTATACTTCCCCCTCCTGTTCCTTCTCTTTAAGAAAGTTTTCGTTGAAAGCTCTTTAAAAAAAAACTTTTTTTAGGAAACGGGAGACCATGTTCTACCCGTATAATAATAAGGACGATCACTCAAAATATACAGGAGAAACCAAAAAGATACAAAAAATGGACAATCTCTCCATTATTTTTCCTCATCTCAAGTGGATAATGTTGCTCCTATTCATATGTAAGTTATGTACGTTCTTAATAGCTTTGTTCCAACCGCAGTTTGAAACTCCTGGTGCATGCGCAGAAGGATTTGGACGTCATGTTGACGTCGTTTATCGTTTGTCCTTCAAATCTGAAGCATTTGAGGTCAAATCAGACGTGCAAATCCTTCTGCGCATGCTCCAGAAGTTGGTTGGAACACAGCTAATATTTTTAACATTAAAAAAATTTTAGGGATTGTTTTTGCTCTGATTGGCGTTGGAACCCTTCGAAGAGTCAACGCGAGAATAACAGAAGCGAAATCTCAGAATAATCCTATACAACGTTGCTAATTAAAAACTATTTTCAATCATGTTATAATAAGTTCCTTTGTTTTATATTAGCTTTGCTCCAACCGCAGTTTGAAACTCCTGGAGCATGCGCAGAAGGATTTGCACGTCTAATGACTTCATATTTGACGGACAAACGATTTGAACGACGTCTAATTAGACGTCAAATCTTTCTTCGCATGCTCCAGGAGTTTCAAACTCCGGTTGGAGCAAAGCTATTACCAATATGAAGGTTAGTGGTAAGGTTAGGATATTAAGGTTAGAAATAGCAATTTTCTAGATTTTTGGCCAAGAAACCTGTTTTATTTCTGGCCTCTTTTGTCCCTCGCCGTTCTCGCCCTACCAGAAAGATGGAATGACGTAATAAAGGGAGAAGATCAAACAAAAAAAGTCCCAGCGTTTATTTGACTATAAAAAATTCAAGTGTGGATTTTGATTAAAAAATTTAACTCATCAATTGAATTCTTTAAAGAAGGGAAAGTGTAAATGATTCAAATAACCCTTTAAATAACTGAATTTGCAGCTAGAACTTGAAGAAGAAAAACCACTTGGCTTAAGACCTCATTCTTTATCCTTTTTAACTTCCTTGTGATACCCTCCACTTTTGGGTCTTCCAGACCCCGGAGAGCAAATCGAATATTGATCTTTACCGATCTCAACTTTGTTTGTGGTGCCGACCGGCCGTAACATTTTTTTTCTTACGCTTATAGAGGATTACGGTTTGTTTGTTTACTTTTGAGGTTATCCTCTTTTGGTTATTCGTTTTTGTAAGGGTTTCGCTATTAGTTCAATATTAAAATTTTAAACTTCCAAAGAAATCAATGCTATATTTATTTACAATTTAAGAATTCTCAAGGAGAAAGTACATTTCAATTTTTAAGGTGTTTGGTTTCTTGAGAACAGACACGCCATACAAAGATGGCGACTCATCGTGAGAGGGTGGACATCGAAAAATTTCTTATGAACGAATTTTACTATTTATTGCAGTTTTCGGGCGTTTTTTCGTACAAATGAGGCAAATGGTATTATTTTTCGGTCGTTCAGTATATCGCATATAATTCAATACTTATGGCGGCTTTATTCCAATTGGTTTATCCGACGTTTTGATAAAAAGGTTAAGTAGCTTAAAAAGGATACCTTGAACATCCCTTTTCTTGGGCGACGTTGAAAATCGGAAGGATTCCTTTCTTTTAGCCAATGAGAATGGTGCATTCATGTTTCCACCAATGGGAAAGTGGTGTTGTTTAAAAGGTTAAGTAGCTTAAAAAGGATACCTTGAACATCCCTTTTCTTGGGCAACTTTGGAAATCGGAAGGATTTCTTTCTTTTGGCCAATGAGAATGGTGCATTCATGTTTCCACCAATGGAAAAGTGGTGTTGTTTGAAGGTTAAGTAGCTTTAAAACATCCCTTTTCTTGGACAACTTTGGTAATCGGAAGGATTCCTTTCTTTTAGCCAATGAGAATGGTGCATCCATGTTTCCACCAACTGAAAAGTGGTGTTGTTTAGAAGGTAAAGTAGCTGTTAACTCAAAGGTTCAGGCATTTGGTTAAGGAGCTTCCAGTTCCTTGATTTTCACATAAAATTGGAGATTTAAAAAAAACTACAAGTTGAGTTTATATATTTTAATCTGCACAAATTTCAAACTTGGCGAAACGATATTGTGTAGAATTAGTAGTTCGGATTAAAACTTTATTCTTTATTTTATTTTTAAAAATCTCTTTGAGGCTATCGTATGCGATGTATCCCAACCCATAACTTGACGCTTCGGTGAAACAAAAGTCGCCGTTGACCAGAAAACCGCATATTTTCCTTAAGCAAACGTCTTTAATTTTTTCGCATGGCGGAAGCCATAATTTTTTCAACTTTTCACTGTGTTCTTGTACAATTTGCTTAGAAGAAAAACTGTTTCTGTCTTTTTTACGTTTGGCGGCTAATTTTTTAAGTGTGGATTTATGTTCTAGAATGCACTGAGCACGTATGGATTCATTTGGGTCATCATGAAGAGGCTCAACGGGAGGTACATCGTCATTTTCTGGCACACAAATATGAGCATTATAGCTTAATAATCCTTTGCTTTCATATAAAATTCTAACGCCGATTAGTGCACCTGGTGAGACTTCTACATTCGGAAGGACGCCATTTTTCAAATTTCTTGATAATTCTCTTAAAATTTGGATGTTTCTTAAAACATAGAAGTCTGAAGATGAAGACCATTCTTGCACAAGGAGTCGCCACGGAGGGTGGAATGGCGTTGGAAATCCTAATTTGACGTAATTTCGCCTTTTTGCAGGCGGTAAACTGTAATAACAATTGATTAATGGCACATAGTTTTAACCGAAATACCGAAAGTGTTTTTCTGATAGTTCAGCATGTTTTTGCTCTTCTTCTGCTTTTCCTGCAGAAGTGTCTGGAGGTAGGTTGAATAATCCGGATTCTCTGAGGTGAGATTCTGTTTCTCGGAGGCCGCCGGCACGTCCGCCGTTGAGGACAAGGCTCATCCATAACGCCATCCCATATCCTGACGGCAAAATCAAATCCCATCCACATCCAAATCCTAAAAAACATCAATTCTTAATTCCAATGGATTTCATGAAAAAAAGCGGTTTTTATCAAATATCTCGAATACTATGAGGTTTAGCACCAAAAGTATTAAGTAAGAAAATAATCTACATTAAATTTTCAACAAAAAGTATTAAGTACATAACCTTCATAAAGTGAATGGTTTTCAAGTTACAAGCTACTAAACAAGTTTTGTTCACAATTTCTCTAAATAACTCAAAAACCGTTGATCCTAGCGAGATGAAGACTAAGAACAAAATTAATCTTTATGCGATTTCCCATAAAAAATGCCATATACATTTTTTTCTTAGGATGAATAGTTTAGGAGATATGGTCAAATGTACGTACCTAATCTTTTATTTTCATCTCTATTTCCAGGATTTTGTATGGCCAAAATAGGAAAAGCTGGATTATTGATATTTTCTGTTTTACCACTTTCACATTCAAGCCCTGGGACTAATTTTTGAGAACGAATTATATCGATTTGGGCTTTTGAAATAATTTCAGATTCGATTCTTCCTCTTGTTTTTTCATCCCAAATAGGACTAAAAAGACTTTCCACTTTGAAGTCTTCATCTTCAGCGGATTCGTTGATTGCTTTCGTTTTAAACTTCGGTGTGGTTATTCGGGTATCGTAGGTGACCAACGGGACGATTATTCGCGGCGAAATTTGAGCAGGAGAGGTGAAGCTTTTCATGGTTTTCCAACATTCACTTTGGGACTTCAGCGATTCTTTTTCGCGGTAATCCATAACCCAGTCTTCTCTCTGACGATTTTCAATTTGCAGCGGTACAAAAACCTTACATAAAATCGCCTGCGATAAAGGCCCTATCAGTTTGAATCTATTCAACTTAACAATTTTCATACTAAAATTTTCAACTTCCATAGAATCATCTTTTAAACCGAATGTGCCTTGGAATTCTTCCAGGACTTCCGGGAAAAAACTTGGATGAATCCAAATCCAGATTTTTTTCTCGGCTTCTGGATTCCACATAAAATTGACTTCTCCAATCGCATTTTTTGGATAGGAGTTCCTTTTATATAAAAATGCAGTTCCTTCTCTACTTCCAGTAATCAAAAATGATTTTTCAAACGTTTTTTGAGGGCCCACATGCTTTCTTAATCCATCCAAAATAAAATCTGTATTCCCACTCAATTCTAGGCATTTGAAATACGAAATATCCTGTAAATAAATAAATAAATAAAATTATTAAATTATTTTTTTTACTTGAATTAAACAATGTTCTGAGGTAGCTCGATAGCAGGCTCTGTAACTTTTGTCGCAGGGACGAAGGGGAATTTTTTGTCCCCATTTGGTAGCCATGAAAAAGCGCTTTGCGTGCCAAATGTGAGTTTCAAGCCATGAATTAAGTTTTCGTCGTTTTTTGTAGTCTTCGGCGAGATTTCGAGGTCGACGACGGTAACGTTTTCTGGGTACTTTGTTCTTCCCCTCTCTTGTATTACATCTTTCCCTCTAAAAATTTTTTTTATAAAAAATGGTACAAATAGATAAGTTTTTACTAAGGCTTGATAGGATTTCCGAAGGCGATGAGGGATTCGTTTTACATTGTGACTCATAGCTCGCCTTCTCATGTGATTCGGAAGATTTTTTCTGCTCGCCAGACCACTTGTTGGATTTTCTAAATTAGAAAAAAATTAAAAATGGCTTTTTGAGTCCACACTTCATCCTGTGCTATCTAATGCATACAGCTGTGGTCCCTGAATAAGTTCAAATCTATTTCATCAAGCTGTTTTATGGCATTAAGTCCTTCTCTTACATCGAAGTTCAGCATATGCCAATATAATGCATATGCTATGGCCCGACATTCAAATCTATTACACTAAGCTGTTTTATTGCATAAAGTCCTTTTCTTAATTTGAAGTTCAGCGTTTGCCAATATAATGCATATGGTGTGGCTCTACATTCAAATCTATTACACCAAGCTGTTTTATTGCATCAAATGCATACAGCTGTGGTCCCTAAATAAGTTCAAATCTATTTCATCAAGCTGTTTTATTGCATTACACCCATCTCTTATATCAAAGTTCAGCGTATGCCAATCTAATGCATACACTAAGGCCAGACATTCAAATCTATTACAACAAGCTGTTTTATTGCATTAAGTTCTTTTCTTAATTTGAAGTTCAGCGTATGCCAATATAATGCATATGCTGTGGCTCTACATTCAAATCTATTACACCAAGCTGTTTTATTGCGTCAAATGCATACAGCTGTGGTCTCTAAATAAGTTCAAATCTATTTCATCAAGCTGTTTTATTGCATTAAACCCTTCTCTTATATCGAAGTTCAGCGTATGCCAATCAAATGCATACGCTAACGCCTACATTCATATCTATTACACCAAGCTGTTTTATTGCATAAAATCCATCTCTTATTTTGAAGTTCAGCATATGCCAATATAATGCGTATGCTATGGCCCTACATTCAAATCTATTACACCAAGCTGTTTTATTGCGTCAAATGAATACAGCTGTGGTCCCTAAATAAGTTCAAATCTATTTCATCAAGCTGTTTTATAGCAATAAGCCCTTCTCTTATATCGAAGTTCAGCGTATGCCAATCAAATGCATACGCTAAGGCCTACATTCATATCTATTACACCGAGCTGTTTTATTGCATCAAATGCATACAGCTGTGGTCCCTAAATAAGTTCAAATCTATTTCATCAAGCTGTTTTATTGCATTAAACCCTTCTCTTATATCAAAGTTCAGCGTATGCCAATCTAATGCATACGCTAAGGCCCTACATTCAAATCTGTTACACCAAGCTGTTTTATTGCACCAAATTCACAGGTCATAATGAAAAATTGGCGTACCTAAAACGTATATCATCGCGTTTATTTCGCTGATTCGACTTTTAATGAAATTTCCAACGTGGACGTTCGGCGGGACATTTTGCACATTTTCAGCCATTTTAAAAAGAATTCTTTAGACGAAAATTGAACGAAAAAGGTGTAAGTAAAAAAAGAAAAAGCACGTTGATATTATTGAGATATGTAGAAGGTAATACGAACAAAGGTTGTAGTACAGGTTTGCCAACTTTACAAAAAAAAGGGGGGAACATTTAAAAATTTATTATAAAAATTATAACAGGTACATTCAAGGAATTTTTGCCATATACTCTTCAATAGTGGGCAAATAATTTTTGAACATGTTCACTAAAAAGAGTCCATGGTTGTTGGCGGAGGGGACCCCTTCAGGATTTCTACCACCAAGAAACACACCGACGAGGATATTTTTATGTTTATCTTCACCCTCGGTGATATTAAAAAGGAGTTTCTTGACTAACTTTTCAGCCTAAAAAAAAGATGAAAAAAATGTATTTTTTATGATTTTAATTACTTTTTGGCAGTCGCTGACTTTAACATGCATTAAAGTTGTACCGTTGTCGATCGCATGGTATTTCCCATGTTTGACAACTTCTTTGTTGGTTCTGCATGTTTTCATCTGAAATGGGCAATTTGGCTCGTCAACATCTCTGTCTTCTGGAATAAAACTGCGATACGTTGCCATCTCTTGATTTCTAGCGATTAGAAGAACTAAAAAGAATTTAAGATATTAGATCAACTAAAATGATTTTTACGTTTGTGTTCTTTTTGCGTCAAGTTGCGAAAGAGGTTGCCGAGAAATAAAGATGCGAAAGAAGGCTGGTTTTGCGTACTTCGCTTCACTTTTCGTTCGAATGTAAACGTGTTGATTTCTTTGGACGGTTTGGGTTTGGGTTCGACCATTTTCGCTTCTTCGTCATCTTTTCGAAGGAGGAGAAGATGGCTGGCTAAGGATTCTTCGGCAGATCGGACACCTGAGATTAAAGCGTTTCCCCATCCTATATCCCTTTTCAGCTTTTCTTGTACAAGTTTTAAAGATGCTAAAGCATCTTCGGTTGGATCGTGACCGTCGTGGCTATCCTGGATTGTCTC
The DNA here is from genome assembly GCA_014119065.1 of Orius insidiosus. NCBI lineage: Eukaryota > Metazoa > Arthropoda > Insecta > Hemiptera > Anthocoridae > Orius > Orius insidiosus. The sequence goes on along the minus strand of JACGAQ010000263.1, from coordinate 127,507 downwards.
CGAAAGAAGCTCAGCGACGACATACCTCAATTTACTTTTACGATATTTCATACCCGAAAGGTTAAAACAAACAGAAGTATCAATCACATAAGGATGAAATAACTAAAAAAAACAAAATTATCACATTTTCCTTTTTTTTCTTTTACCTTCAGTGCTATAAGATCAAAATTCAACGAATGCCCAACTAAGATGACATCTGGAGGTAAATTTTTTCTTAAAAAAGCCTGAACGTCGTCCAACCTGGTGGTCACATTACGAAGAAGTGCGGGAGTTATGCCAGAAAATTCTGTCACGTAATCCAAAATAGGGTTATACGGCTTGACAAAACTTGTATAAAACACCTAAAAAAAGGTTTTAGTACTATTAGGTTCAAATATATCGATTTTAAGTAGAAAAGGAAAGAAGAAGGAGGAAAAGGAAGGAAGGAAAGAAGGAAAAAAGGAAAAATAAGGAAGGAAAGAAGGAGGAAAAGGAAGAAAGGAAAGAGGAACAGGAAGGAAGAAAAGGAAGGGGGGAAAGAAAGGGAGGATGGGGAAAAAAAAGGGAGGAAGGAGGGAAGAGAAAGGGAGGATGGGGGAAAAGAAAGGGAGGATGGGGAAAAAGAAAGGGAGAAAAGAGAAAAGAAGGGAGGAAAAGAGAGGGAGGATGGGGAAAAAGAAAGGGAGAAAAGGGAAAAGAAAGGGAGGAAAAGAGAGGGAGGATGGGGAAAAAGAAAGGTAGAAAAGGGAAAGAAAGGGAGGAAAGAGAGGGAGGATGGGGAAAAAGAAAGGGAGAAAAGGGAAAAGAAAGGGAGGAAAAGAGAGGGAGGATGGGGAAAAAGAAAGGTAGAAAAGGGAAAAGAAAGGGAGGATGGGGGAAAAGAGAAAGGGAGGATAGGGGAAAAGAAAGGGAGGAAAAGAGAGGGAGGATGGGGAAAAGAAAGGGAGGAAAAGAGAGGGAGGATGGGGAAAAAGAAAGGGAGGAAAGGGAAAAGAAAGGGAGGAAGGGGGAAAAGAAAGGGAGAAAAGGGAAAAGAAAGGGAGGAAGGGGAAAAGAAAGGGAGGAAGGGGAAAAGAAAGGGAGGAAGGGGGAAAAACGGGGAAGGGGGAAAAAACGGGGGAAGGGGGAAAAACGGGGGGGGGGGGGGGGGGGGGGGGAAAAACGGGGAAAGGGGGAAAAGAACGGGAGAAGGGAGAAAAGGGAAAAGAAAGTGGGGAAAAGAAAGGGGGAGGGGGAAAAGGGGGGAAAGAAAGGGGGAAAAGAAAGGGGAAACAAATGGTGAGGGGGAAAAGAAAGGGGAAACAAATGGTGAGGAGGAAAAGAAAGGGGGAAGGGGGAAAAGAAAGGGGGGAAGGGGGAAAAGAAAGGGGGAAGGGGGAAAAGAAAGGGGGGAAGGGGGAAAAGAAAGGGGGAAGGGGGAAAAGAAAGGGGGGAAGGGGGAAAAGAAAGGAAGTAAGAAAGAGGCTTGTTTTTTGACCCTCCAAAACTTGAAAACCGCTCACTTAATCAACATAATTTACTTATTACTTTTGTTGGAAGATCATTTAGATTATTTTTGTGCTAAATATTTTTTGCTCTAAACCTCATAGTTTTCAAGATATTCAATAAAAGCTGATAAAAACCTCTTTTCTCCACCCTTTAACTTCTTTACCACCGAATATTGCCAAAAAGCTTTTGTAAAAAAATTACCTCATGATTTTCATCAACGACGGACACTCTGGTAACTTCCATTCCAGCCTTCGTTCGACACATTTCAACATCAAGTCCCATCATCGGCGATTTCGCGCTGACTTCTTGATACGACTCTTTCGTATAAACGAATCCTTTGTATCTTAAAAATTAAATTAACTTAAAAAAAAATTTAGTCAATTGTGACTTTAAATAGTACAAAAAAAATCAGAAATAACTTTTTTTTATCAAGTTTTATACGAAGTCTGCAAAAAGCGACCTCAAGTACCAAATCAAATATCCGTTCTTGGTTACTCATCATTTTTTGTTTTTCTTTAAAAATAAAATTTTTAAAATTTACTTGTTAAGGTCTTCTTGTACAGGAAGTGGGTAGCCTTCTTCGATCATTTGCCATGGCGTCAAAAGCAGTTCTACCCTTGAAAAGTTTGATTTGAAGTCACCACAGGTGCTATTTGCTTTGAAGCGCCAGTTTGAAAGTCTTTAAATGGATAAATCGTCTTCAAAACTTGAACGACCCTTTGCCTTTTGAAGCATTTTGTAAACTCCCGTATTCTAAAAAAAAAAATGTCGCCATTTGTTTTCTCCGAATATAAAACTTACTGCGGACCATTTTGTCCATCTGACTTCTCGTCAGAGGAACAGTGGCGACCTCTTCGGTCAAATTACCTCCATAAGATAATGGTGTTATCGTGTCGATTTTTATCGAAAACATATCCAAAGTTGGACATTCTGCTTTACATTCGATAAAATCCAAAAGCGAAACTCCTTCAACGATAAGAAACATGTATCTATCGATTTTATTTCTTCGCTCGATTTTGACCCAACTAAAAAATAAGTTTAGATTTTTAAAATTAATGCTTTTTTAAAATTTACGTGGGAAGATTTCCGACTGAGTAGTGATTTAATTGAGAATACATCATAAAATGCTGGAAATCGCTCAGGAACATTGGAATCCGAGAGTTTTCTGGTCGGTCGAGACTAGATTTTATACCGACCTCCGTCAACTTAACAGCTGGCCGTTGCTGAAAAGGAATGGCTTTTTAATGAATTTGATAGCAAAGCTATAGCTACTGTTTAAAAGTATAACGGAACGAAGAAAATTTTTTCTTGACATGAATGGTATCGCAATAACATCCCTTTGAGGCAGTTTTTTCTGGATACCCAATTTTTACTGGATTTTCAACTGTTTTCCTTTGTTTTTGATCCAAAAAACCCCATTTTTACAGGATTCCAAGAAGGAAGGAAAGGAAGGAAAGAAAGGAAAAGAAGGGAAGGAATGAAGAAAAGGGAGGAAGGAAGAATAGGAAAGGATTTTTCAACAGTTTTCCTCAATTTTTCATCCAAAAAACCCAATTTTTACTGGATTTTCAAGTTTTTTGGTCCAAAATGCCCCATTTTTACTGGATTTTTGATAGTTTTTTTTTTTTTTAGTTTTGGGACCAAGAAACTCCCATTTTCATGGATTTTGAACTCGAGACTTCTAAAGTTTTCCTTAGTTTTGGCCCAAAAATCCAATTTTTACTGGATTTTTAACCGTTTTCCTTTGTTTTTGATCCAAAAAACCCCATTTTTACTGGATTTAAAGAAGGAAGGAAAGAAAAGAAAGGAAGGAAAGGAAGGAAAGGAAGGAAAGGAAGGGAAAGAAGGAAGGAAGGGAAGGAAGGGAAGGGAAGGAATGAAGAAAAGGAAGGAATAAAAGTATGGAAGGATGAAAGGAAGCAGAGGAAGAAAGAATAGGAAAGGATTTTTCAACAGTTTTCCTCAATGTTTCATCCAAAAAACCCCATTTTTACTAGATTTTTGATAGTTTTTCTTAGTTTTTGGACCAAGAAATTCACATTTTCTTGGATTTTTGAGTTGGGAACTTCAAGAGTTTTTCTTAGTTTTGTCCCAAAAACACAATTTTTACTGGATTTTCAATCGTTTTTTCTTTGTTTTTTCTCCGGAAACCCCCATTTTTACTGGATTTCAACAGTTATCATTAGTTTTTGGATCAAGATACCGCCATTTTTTACTGGATTTTTGGCCAAGGCCCCTTCACCAGGTTTTTGGGCTTTGCCTACATCTGTAACCTCACTTTGACTTATGGCAGTCCGTAACTCCAAAACCATTTGCTTTAGAAACAATATGAACTAGATAACTTTTACTGGAAATTGAATGTAAATTATTTTTGAACTTAGTAGTTTTTACCCTAAGCCTCACAGTTTGGGAGATATTGGATAAAAACTGTTAAATCTAATCAGAGGAGGTTTTTAGGGGAAAAACCACAGATAAAAGTTCAAAAATACAGTAAAATTGGGGGTTTCCTTGTCCATAAACTAAGAAAAACTGTTAAAAATCCAGAAAGAATAGGCTTTTGGGACCAAAAACTAAGAAAAAATGTAGAAAATCTAGAAATAATAGGGTTTTTGGGACCAAAAACAAAAGGAAAAACGTAGAAAATCCAATGTTTTTTTTTTTTTGGGCCAAAAACTAAGGAAAACTCTTGAAGTTCCAAGCTCAAAAAACCGATAAAATGGCGGTTTCTTGGTCCAAAAACTATGGAAAACTGTGGAAATCCAGTAAAAATGGGGTGTTTTAGAGCAAAAATAAAGGAAAACTGTTGAAAATCCAGTAAAAATTGGGTTTTTTGGACCAAAAACTAAGGAAAAATTGGAAAATCCAGTAAAAATGAGATTTTTTTTTGGACCAAAAACTTAGGGAATATTTGACAATCCAGTAAAAATGAGGTTTTTTGGTCCAAAAACTAAGGAAAACTATGGAAATCCAGTAAAACTGAGGTGTTCTGGACCAAAAACTAAGGAAATATTTGAAAATCCAGTAAAAATGGAGTTTCATGGACCAAAAACTAAGGAAAACTCTCGAAGTTCCAAGCTCAAAACACCGATAAAATGGCAGTTTCTGTGCCCAAAAACTAAGGAAAACTGTGGAAATCCAGTAAAAATGGGGTGTTGTGGAGCAAAAACAATGAAAAACGGTTGAAAATCCAGAAAAAATTGGGTTTTTTGGACCAAAAACTCCGGAAATATTTGAAAATCCAGTAAAAATGGGGTTTCGTGAGCCAAAACTAAGGAAATATGTGAAAATCCAGTAAAAATGAGGTTTTTTGGACCAAAAACTAAGGAAAACTCTTGAAGTTCCAAGCTCAAAAAAACCGATAAAATGGCAGTTTCTTGGTCCAAAAACTATGGAAAACGGTTGAAAATCCAGTAAAAATTGGGATTTTTTGGCCCAAAGCTAAGGAAATATTTGAAAATCCAGTGAAAATGAGGTTTTTTGGACCAAAAACTAAGGAATACTTTCGAAGTTCCAAGCTCAAAAAAACCGATAAAATGGCTGTTTCTTGCTCCAAAAACTAAGGAAAACAGTTGAAATCCAGTAAAAATGGTGTTTTTTTGGAGCAAAAATAAAGGAAAACGGTTGAAAATCCAATAAAATTGGGTTTTGGACCAAAACTAAGGAAAACTTTCGAAGTTCTCCGCTCAAAAATCCTAAAAATGGGGATTTATTGGTCCAAAAACTTTTAAAAAATGTTTAAAATCCAGAAAGAATAGGGTTTTGCGTCTAAAACCTAAGAAAAATTGTTGAAAATCCAGTAAAAATGAGGTTTTTTGGACCAAAAACTAGGGAAAACTCTTTAAGTTCCAAGCTCAAAAAAGCAATAAAATGGCAGTTTCTTGTTAAAAAAACTAAAGAAAACTGTGAAAAATTCTATAAAACCGGGTTTTTTGGACCAAAAACTAAGGAATATTTGAAAACCCAGTAAAAATGAGGTTTTTGGACCAAAAACTTGGGATTGTGGAAAAAAAATTAGAAAAACTCTTGAAATTCCACGAAAAAAGGGTTTTTCTCAATCAAAAGAAACCAAAACCCTAGTGAAGGTGAATTTTATCAGCAAAAGAGAAAAAAAAACTACCATTTTTCATTATTTCTCTGCCTCAACGCAGTTCTCAATTTGGTCCTTTCCTCTTCAGTAAAGATGACATCATGAACCTATAAAAAGATTAAGGAAGTTAATAATAAACAATACTCAAAGAATTGCAAAACATACTTTTTCAGACGCTTTTACCCATGGAACGCCATTATTGGTAGTAGGATTGACCGTTTTTAACTTTTTTATCGGCGGACCATTTTTGCCTTCATTGGGCGGCTTTTCTTTTGAAATTTTGCGATTTTTATTACGATCCTTCGATGCGGAACTTTTAATCGGAGGTTCAACATCTTTAATCGGAGGTTCAACATCTTTAACCGGAGGTGTCCTGTCTTCAATAGGCGGTTCGGAATCTTTAATCGATGATTGTGAATCTTTAACCGGAGACTTTAACTCATTAAGCGCCACAAGGAAAGCTTTTTTCTTCTAAAATTAAAATTAATCTATGATTTGAAGAAAGGTCAATGAACTCACTGGATCATCACTTGAAGGATCTAATAGACTCTTTAGCTTTAATGCCTGCAAATCTTGTTTCTGTTTGCGCGTAATTTTAGGCTTTTTCTTCCCTTTGTTAAACTTATTTCTCTCCCTATTATTATTTTGGAATTTCTGAAAATTAGAGAATATAATTAACATTTAAAAAATGCTATAGGGCTTACATTATTTGAAGTCTTAGCAGTCATTTCGCTAAAATAAGTTTACAAAACTAACCAGTAACCACCCTCGTGTTGGGAGGTAACGTTAGGTTATAGAAAACTTGATGACGTCACTGAGACGACATGGGAGGTTGACTGGTTGACACTCACCCACAGGGAGGGTTAATTTTTGTTTATGAATCATCGCTCAAAATTTAATCTTTTCTCCTCCTAATTAATAAATTAATAAAAAAATATGTTTAAAAATCATGATTTCGGTATTAATCCGATCACATGCCACGCGTGGAATAAAAATAGAAAACGTAAGTTTTGTTTTTTTCATCTTAGGGAAGTGGCGGGTGTGTCTGGAATAGATAAGGATTTTCAATTGATGAAAATTTTGTTTTTTTGTTTATAGAATTAGCGCTAAGTCCGAACAATCATGAAGTTCATATTTACCAGAAGGACGACTCGCCGGGCGCGTATCCTGAATGGAACCTCATCGATGTTCTCGACCAACATAACTTGAGAGTCACCGGAATCGACTGGGCTCCAGAGACTAACAGGATTGTAACGTGTGCAGCTGTAAGAACGAATATTTTGCTGATGCTTAAGTTCTGAGTGGTTGAGTGCGAGGCGTAGAGAGATCTTGATCAGCTGGGTGCTGTAGATCGAGGATGCCCCAACTTTTTAGCAAGTGGACCCCTTTTTCTGGCAAAAATGCGGTTTTTCTGTCAAAAAAAAAAAACAGATTAAAACTACTGAGTCCTGAATATCCTTAAGTTCTAAGTGGTCGAGTGCAAAGCCTAGAGAGATCTTGATCAGCTGGATGCAGTAGATCGGGGATTTCTAAGTTTTTAGCTAGTGGACCCCTAAGAAACCTGTAAAATAAGGTTTTTCTGTCAAAAAAACCGATTAAAGCTTCTGAAAATCCTGAATAATTGGTGGTTTTTCGGTGAAAACGCCCTGACTTCTTTAGAAAGATGAAAATTAGGGAAATATCTTGTCCTGACATTGTGGATGAGTGTCAGGCCTAGAGAGATCTTGATCAGCTAGGTGCAGCAGATCGGGCATGCCCTAAGTTTTCAGCCAGCGGACCCCTTTCACCGGTCAAAAATCCTACAAAAATGCGGTTTTTCTATCAAAAAACAGATTAAAACTACTGAAAATTTTGTATAAATGGGGGTTTCTGTCAAAAACAGATAAAAACTACTGAAAATCCTGTAAAAATGCAGCTGTAAGAACAAATATTTTGCTGGTCCTTAAGTTGCGAGGCGTAGTGAGATCTTGATCAGCTGGATGCAGTAGATTAGGGATGCCCTAAGTTCATAGCCAGCGGACCCCTTTCACTGGTCAAAAATCCTGCAAAAACGCGGATTTTTGTTCAAAAAACAGAACTGAAAATCCTGAATAATTGGGGGTTTTTCCAGTGAAAACGCCCTGACTTCTCTAGAAAGATGAAAATTCGGGAAATATCTTGTCCTGACATTGTGGATGAGTGTCAGGCCTAGAGAGATCTTGATCAGCTGGGTGCAGTAGATCGGGCATGCCCTAAGTTTTTAGCCAGCCTTTCACCGGTCAAAAATCCTGCAAAACTGCGGTTTTCTGTCAAAAAACAAATTAAAACTACTGAAAATCCTGTATATCCTTTAGTTCTAAGAGTTGAGTGCATGGCCTAGAAAACTTGATCAGCTGGGCGCAGTAGATCGGTCATGACCTAAGGTTTTAGCAAGCAGTACCCTTCCACTCGTCAAAAATCCTACAAATATGCGGTTTTTCTATCAAAAAAACAGATTAAAACAACTGAAAATCCTGTATATCCTGAAGTTTCTAAGTGGTTGAGTGCAAGGCGTAGAGAATTCTTGATCAGCTGGATGCAGTAGATCGGGGATTTCTAACTTTTTAGCAAGCGGACCTCTTTCACTGGTCAAAAATCCTGCAAAACTGCGGTTTCTTTTGTCAAAAAACAGAACAAAACTACTGAAAATCCTGTATAACCTTAAGTTTTAAGTGGTTGAGTGCAAGGCCTAGAGCGATCTTGATCAGCTGGATGCAGTAGATTGGGGAAGCCCTAAGTTTTTACCAAGTGGACCCCTTTCATTGGTCAAAAATCCTGCAAAAATGCGTTTTTTCTGTCTTCTTTGTTCTTCGGTTCTTCTTTCTAAAACAGATTAAAACTACTTTAAATCCTGAATATCCTTAAGTTCTAAGTGGTCGAGTGCAAAGCCTAGAGAGATCTTGATCAGCTGGATGCAGTAGATCGGGGAAGCCCTAAGTTTTTACCAAGTGGACCCCTTTCATTGGTCAAAAATGCGGTTTTTCTTTCAAAAAAACAGATTAAAACTACTGAAAATCCTGTATATCCTAAAGTTATAAGTGGTTTAATGCAAGGCCTAGAGAGATTTTGATCAGCTGGATGTAGTAGATCGGGGATGCCCTAAGTTTTTAGCAAGCGGACCTCTTTCACTGGTCAAAAATGCGGTTTTTCCGTCAAAAAACACCCTTTTTCCTCTAAAAATACTGGGATATTTCTTTTAAACGCTGGGTTTCCTTTCTTTGTCTCCACCAATTTTTTTTATCAACGCAGCTGTTGAGTTGCTAATGCTAAATAGTGCTAATTTTAGTTCTTAATTCCTATCTGGTTGAGCGCTAGCATTCCAATTGGGAGATCTTGACCAGCTGTATGCATTAGATTTGATCTAGTAGTTCTGACTAACACTTTTTGTTTTACAGGACCGTAACGCCTACGTTTGGACGCAGATGGAAGATGGAAAGTGGAAGCCGACTCTTGTCCTTCTAAGGATAAATCGTGCAGCAACATGCGTCAAATGGTCACCAAAAGGTTTTTCCTTTTTTTTTAATTTTCTAATTTTTACCAAATTGATTTTAGAAAACAAATTTGCCGTCGGATCTGGCGCAAAATCTGTCTCAATTTGCTACTTTGATTCCGGTCATGATTGGTGGGTTTCAAAACATATCAAGAAGCCAATCAGATCGACCGTGACATGTTTGGACTGGCATCCAGATAATTATCTTCTTGCTGCGGGTTTCGCAGATTTTAAAGTCCGCGTTTATTCAGCTTTAGTTAAAGAATTCGAAGGTTCCAACGTCGCTCCTAGTAAATGGGCTTCAAAAACGACATTCGGGACAATGCTCGCTGAATTTTTTAACTCGCCCTATGGAGGTATGTGAAAACAGGAAAAAACACGAAATTAATTTGTTGTAGGTGGATGGGTTCGTGGAGTTTCGTTCTCGCATGATGGAAATAAACTTGCTTGGGTTTCGCAAGATTCTTCGATTTCGTTGGTCGATATAACGAGAACGTCGCAGGTACATAAGACGCGTACGCTCCATTTGCCGTTCCTGAATATTGAGTGGGTCGGTCCAAACTCGATTGTTACTGCAGGTCATGGATGTTGCCCTCTTTTCTACGAATTCACCTCGAGCAACACATTCGTTTATAAATACAAACTTGACGTCTCAAAAAGGAAACAAGGCGAAAGACTGAGTGCGATGAAAAAGTTCCAAAGCCTCGACCGACAAGCAAGAGTCGAAGCATGCGATACCGTTTTGAACACAATTCACCAAAATGCTATCACTGCCTTACGTATCTACGAAGGGGAAAGAGGCCACGCCAAAAAGCTCTCTTCCACAGGTGTCGACGGCCAACTCGTCATCTGGGACTTAGAAGCCATCAGTCAACACATCGCCAAAAATGGCGGAGGAGAAGAAGAACATGACATTATGGTAATTTTAATCAAATTAACTACTTTTTAATAATCTTTTTTTATTTTTCAGGATAAACCTATTAACTATAATAACGACAACGATAATAATTAATAAAAATTTTAAAAAAAATTACATTCAAGTATTCCGGTTTTAACTTTAATCTTGCAATAAGGAAAATTTCATTTTTTATATTATTTTATGTTAAATATTTTTACTGGTTACAGCTTTTATTTCATTTCCTTGGTGCTTAATAAACTGTTGAAAGTTTAAATTCGCAGACGAATGTTTCTTTTTATGATGATTTTCGGCTGTTTTCCGAGTCGGAAGATTTTTTCGTCGGGGCGGATATTGAGTTGGGTCACAGGCGAAAAAAGTTCTCGCTTTGTTTTCGTCGGGAAGGCATCGTTTTGCTGTGGTTTTTGATAGATTGGTGTTGAGGATGCTGCCGAAGAAAAATCTGTTAACGTTAAGTCAACCAATGGCGTCTCTTTATTTTCATCGATTTTACTAAAAATTAAGAATTAGAAAGAAGCTACAGAAAATCTAGCAAAAAGTTGTAAAAATAGGTAAAATCAGAGTTTTTTGGGGTTTCCTATCTTTATTACCATAAAATGAACCTCTAATCAACAGTTATCAACGGAAAACAAGGTAGATTTTTTGAGAAACACAATTTTTGTGGGTTTTATAATGCATAAACCCATATATCTCCTAAACTATTTGTTTTATGAAAAGAATGACTAAGTCATTTTTGAAAGGAAATTTAATGATGATTAATTTTGTACTTAGCCTTCATCTTGCTAGGACCATTGGTTTTTGAGTTATTTAACAAAACGACTGAAGAACAAAATTTTACTTTTGAACGCTTCATATCTCGGAAACTGTTCACTTTAGACAGTTTATGTATTTAATAATTTTTGTTCAAAATTCAATTTAGATTCTTTTTGTGCTTAATATTTTTTGCGGTAAACCTCATAGTTTTTGAGATATTTGATAAAAACTGATAAAATTCGTTTTTTGATGGGTTTGTAGTAATTCACACAAAATAAGGTTAAAAGGTTTCTTGGATGAAAAAAAATTGTTTTCCTCTGGACCACTCTGTATAATTTAGTTTATTAACAAATTCCTGTTATATTAGGGGCAATAAATTCAGTTTATGGTGATTCTTACCTAATTTTTGAAGGTCTACTTTTGCAAGCGGCGACGAATGCCATAAAAATAATGGCAAACGGTGAAATATTCCATATGGCATACGCTATAATATAAACAGACGGCATATTTGACTAGAACAGGTTACACGTGTTATTCACGTGTCAATTGCAAAAAAGGGACTGAACCGCCAGCCCTTTTTTTCGCCCTGTTTCTTTCCCCCTTCACTTTTTTCTACCTGGGAGGACCCAAGGCCATTTTTAGACATGGAAAATAAAATAAAAAAGACCTTAAATATTTTATTTCTAAGATACATTTAAAAATACAAAAAAAATTTATACATTACAAAATGAAAAATTGGCACATTTTTTTGTGCATGATGCCGTGTCATGGATTTTTTTTTCAAATGAAAACCATTTTAAATTTAACAAAAAAAGGATTAAATCCAGAACATGTTTAACATGCGAACACTTTCTTTTGAGGGTAACAAATTTTTGATCATAATGCTTAACTGTAAGAAAAAATTTAAACAAAATAACTTCAAATGTAGAAGTTTAAAAAAAAATTGAAGTTGCATTAGTGAATATATACAGAGTAACACATGGAAGCATTTGAACCTTAAAATAAAGTGCGTTTTTTGTTTAAACTTAAGTGCGTTTGAGCAACTTTACCGGGAGTGAGAAGAATTCATAAAATTATGAGTTTTTCCTTTATGTTTAGTTGTTTTAGATACAACACTGGTTAAAAAATTTCAAGAGAAAAAGGACTTCTGGAAACAGGGTTGGTCAGCCTGAAAATTGTGAGAAAAAAAGTACTACTCTGGAGCTGTCCCCGATGGGAAATTCTTTAAAAGGAGTAAAAATATAGGAGGGGGAAGTATAAGGGAGGGGAAGTATAACGGAGAGAGAAGTATAACGGCGGGGAAGTATAAAGGAGAGGAAGTACAATAACGGAGGGGAAGTATAACGGAGAGGGACGTATAACTTATAAGGGAGGGGAATTATAACGGAGGCAGAGGTAAAGGGAGGGTACGTATAACGAGGGGAAGAATAAGGGAAGGGAAGTAAAACGGAGGTGGAAATATACGGAAGGGGAAGTATAAAGGAGAGGAAGTATTATAACGGAGAGGGAAGTATAAGGGAGGGGAATTTCAACTGAGAGAGAGAGGTATGTATAAGGGAGGGTACGTATAACGGAGGGGAAAGTAAAACGGAAGGGGAAGTATAACGGGGGGGGAAGAGTATACGGAAGGGGAAGTATAACGGGGGGGGGAGTATACGGAAGGGGAAGTATAACGGAGTGGAAAGTACATGGAAGGGAAAGTATAACGGCGGGAAAGTATAAAGGAAGGGACGTATAACGGAGGGGAAAGTAAAACGGAGGTGGAAACATAGGGAAGGGGAAGTATAACGGAGGGGAAAGTATACGGAAGGGGAAGTATAACGGAGTGGAAAGTACACGGAAGGGGAAGTATGACGGCGGAGAAAGTATAAAGGAGAGGAAGTATTATAACGGAGAGAGAAGTATAAGGGAGGGGAATAATAACGGAGGGAGAGGTATAAGGGAGGGTACGTATAATGGAGGGGGTAGTATAAGGGAAGAGAAGTACAACGGAGGGGAAAGCAAAGCAGTGGAAATATTATTTCCACCTCTACTTCCCCTTCCGTATATTATACAGAAGGAAGTAGAACGCAGGGGAAAAAATACGGAAGGGGAAGTATAACAACGGGGAAAGTATAAAGGAGGGGAAGTATAAGGGAAGGGAAGTGTAACGGAGGTGGAAATATACAGAAGGGGAAGTATAACGGAGGGGGAAGTATAAGGGAGGGGAATTATAACAGAGGGGGAAGTATAAAAAAGACTAAATTTGACCCTCCAGGGGAAGACCCTTCCCCAAAACCCAACATGGAGGTTATTACAATAACTTCTTTAAGGAAGTTAAAAGGTGGACGATTAAAGAAATATACTTCAAGAATGGATTCATGACAAAATTTCCCTTTATGAACCGATATCCAGCGTTACATCTAAAACAACATAAGAATATTATCGATGAATTTTTCGACTAAAAAGAAAATTCTTATTGTACTTTACAATCGGAATGTAGTAATTTTCTTTTTTTTGCGAGGACCTGAAAGTTTAGATTTCTAAATTGAGTATTAACGTCAGTGATGTGCGAGAAGGAAGACAAAAACAAAATGGACAAAAAGACATCACATATAAAATACGGATAAGAGACAGATCTAGAAAATTTAAAAGAAAATTTTGTTTTGAGGAGAAGTTATAGAGGGAAAGCGTTATCACAGCGCGTCGAATTTTTGACTAGACGACCCACCAGTGGCCCTCTTAACTAACCGCTCAACGATTTAAACGCTTCGCAATAATCGTCTAGTCCCGGTAGAAACTTCCTAGAGTAATGAAGAGTTCTTGAATATCCTTGTTAAGAAAGAGAAAAAAAAATAAAATAAAAATAAAAATAAAATAAAAAAAAGGGCAAAAAAAAAGTGATATTACCTATGCTTGTCTTCGTTTTTCCAACTGCTTACAGCGATGTGTGGAGGCGGAAGGATCGACCTTAATGACTGCACCAATTGGATTGTGTCAACAATGGCTGAGGTAAAAAAAAAAAATGTATTATAAAATCAGTTAACAAGTAAATTTTTTGCACAAAAGACAGTAAAAAATCCCAAAACCAACAAGTTAAATAAGAAAATATGGAAGTCTTAGACTAACCAGGCAAATGACATGAACAGCTAAAGCGGATTGATATTGAGGAATATTGAGGGTAATACAATAACATCTCTTTGAGGCAGTTTCTTGGCTAAAAAATAAAGGAAAAAAAACGCCCAAAAATCAGGAAAAAGCGATTTCTTGGTTTAAAAACCGAGGAAAACTTCTGAAAATCAAGGGGGGAAAAAGTGATTTTCTTGGTCAATTAGGTAAGAAAAGCACAAAAACCTTGTTTGTAAGAAAAACGTCAAAAAATTAAAACTAAGACGATTTTTCCATCAAAAACACTGAGGAAAGCTTCAGAAAAGGTTGAAAAAATTTGGTGATGGATGGCTGGCGCAACTGACAACCTAATGGTCGATCAGTAAAGATCACCAAAGAATTTTTCAGGCAAAAACCGAATATGGAGGGTAAAACAATAACATCCTTTTGAGGAAGTTAAAAGGCAGTTTCTTGGTTGAAAGAGCATAGAAAACGCCCAAAAATTAGGAAAAAGCAGTTTTTCGGTTTGAAAACCAAGGAAAACTTCTGAAAATCCGACAGGGAAGTGATTTTCTTGGTCAAAAGAGACAAGAAAAGTCTGAAAACCATGTAAAAAAGGATCTTTTCAATAAAGAGGAAGGAAAACGTCAAAAATTAAAACTAAGATGAATTTTTCGTCGGAAAACTGAGGAAAGCTCCTGAAAATTTGATTAAAAAGTTGGTGATAAATGGCTGGCACAACAGACAACCTTAAGAAAAATCGGTAACGATCGGTAAAGAATTTTACAGGCAAAGACCGAATATTGAGGGTAATACAATAACATCTCTTTGAAGAAGTTAAAAGGCAGTTTCTTGGCTAAAAGAGCAAAGAAAACGCCCAGAAATGAGGAAAAAGCGATTTCTTGGTTTAAAAACCAAGGAAAACTTCTGAAAATCAGTGATTTTCTTGGTCAAAATAGGTAAGAAAAGCCCAAAAACCTTATAAACAGGGATCTTTTCGGTGAAAAGAGCAAGAAAAACGTCGAAAAATGCAGTTTTTTTCGTCAAAAAACTGAGGAGAGCTCCCGAAAATTTGGTTGAAAAAATTGGCAACTAACGGCTGGCACTACAGACAACCTCATGATCGGTGAAGACCACTGGTCATTTTTTCACCAAATATTGAGGGTAATACAATAATATCTCTTTGAGGAAGTTAAAAGGCAGTTTCTTGGCTAAAAGAGCAAAGAAAACGCCAAAAAATTAGAAAAAAGCGATTTCTTGGTTTAAAAACTGAGAAAAAAACTTCTGAAAATCAAGGGAAAAAAAGTGATTTTTTTTTGGTAAAATAGGTAAGAAAAGCCTAAAAACCTTGTAAAAAGGGATCTTTTCGATTAAAAGAGCATGAAAAACGGCGAAAAATTCAGTTTATTCGTCAAAAAACTGAGGAAAGCTCCCGAAAATTTTGTTGAATACATCGGCAACGAATGGTTGGCACTACAGACAACCTCATGATCGGTCAAGACCACTGGTCACTTTTTCCGGGGTCTGGAAGACCCTTCATCAAAAACCGAATATTGTGGGTAATACAATAACATCTCTTTGAGGAAGTTAAAAGGCAGTTTTTTGGCTAAAAGAGCAAAGAAAACGCCAAAAAATTAGGAAAAAGCGATTTCTTGGTTTAAAAAGTGAGGAAAACTGAAAATCAAGGAAAAAAATATTTTTTTTTTGTAAAACCAGAAGAAAAGCCCAAAATCTTGTAAAAAGGGATATTTTCAAAAGAGCAAGAAAAATGTCAAAAACTACAGTTTTTTCGTCAAAAAACTCAAAAAACTGAGGAGAGCTCCCGAAAATTTGGTTGAAATTGGCAACGAATGGTTGGCACAACAGACAACCTCATGATCAGTCAAGACCACTGGTCAGTTTTTCAGGGGTCCCACCAAATATTGAGGGTAATACAATAACATATGTTTGAGGAAGTTTAAGGCAGTTTCTTGGCAAAAAGAGCAAAGTAAACTCCCAAAAATTAAGAAAAATCAATTTCTTGGTTTAAAAACTGAGGAAAACTTCTGAAAATCAAGGGAAAAAAGTGATTTTTTTGTTGTAAAAATAGGTAAGAAAAGCCTAAAAACCTTGTAAAAAGGGATCTTTTCAGTTAAAAGAGCAAAAGGAAACGTCGAAAAATGCAGTTTTTTCTAAAAGCGATTTCTTGGTTTAAAAACAGAGGAAAACTTCTGAAAATCAAGGGAAAAAAGTGATTTTCTTGGTCAAAATAGGTAAGAAAAGCCCAAAAACCTTGTAAAAAGGGATCTTTTCGGCTACAAATGAGCAAGAAAAACGTCAACAAATAAAGTTTTTTCATCAAAAAACTGAGGAAAGTTCCAGAAAATTTGGTTGAAATTGGCAACGAATGGTTGGCACAACAGACAACCTCATGATCGGTCAAGACCACTGGTCAGTTTTTCCGGGGTCTGGAAGACCCTCCACCAAATATTGAGGGTAATACAATAACATCCAAGTTAACAACTTACTTTTCTGTAAAGCCTCAGACTGTTTTCCATACGGTTTGCACATGGCCGGCCTCACGAACGTTTTAATCCTCGACATATTTTTCATAATTTCGCCGAACGCTCGGATTATTTTTTCTTGCCCAACTTAAAAAAACAAAAAATAAGATTTAACAAAAAAAAAACCTAAATAAAACCTTCTGTGTTTGAAGAAGCGTGGCGTTTACCGTCTGATGTTTCTTGATTATGCCATGCGCCATTATGAACGGCCAACAAATCCTAAATTCAATATAAATTAACGGTTCTTTAAAATTTTCAACGATTATTTACCTCCATAACTTTATTCGCAGTCGTCAAACTATCGATATTGTCGATATTCGATTTAAGAAATTCGTTTATTTTGTGCGACTGTGAAGGTGGAAGGGGAGTACCTTTTACGCTAAGATCGCTTGTGCTGCTACTTTCGCCTAAAGAATCTTTAACGATGGTTTAGTTAAAATGGAATAAAATAATAAATAGTTTACTTGATGGCATTTCTGGAATATATGTCGGTTTGTTATGGGTTAAATCAAGATGTGTTTTATAAAATCGGCAAGCAGCATTCGGACAATTGTTCACCACTTCGATTATAAACTCTTTTTCCATTCCAAAATTTTCACGTCCAATCGTGTACGATTCCATAACCTAAAATTTAAATAAATAAAGAAAAAATTGGATATTAGCTTTGTTCCAACCGCAGTTTGAAACTCCTGGAGCATGAGCAGAAGGATTTGGACGTCATATTTGACGTCTTCAAATCTTTCGTCCGTCAAATGTGAAGTCATCGTGCAGATCCTTCTGCACATGCTCCAGGTGTTTCAAACTGCGGTTGGAACAAAGCTATTATAAAATACATACAGCACGGAGGGTTCCTTCAAGTCCAAGGTGAAGTCCGTGTGGGCCGTTCATGTGCTTGAGCATAACTGCGTTTGCGAAATGTTCGCAAGGAAGAATTATTTTTCCGTTTTCTCTGAGAATGAGGCGACCTTGAGAATCTAGCGACATTCGAGATGCCATCATTCTAAAAAAGATGAAATATTTAAAAATAAGCTAAGAATGTACATATTTTATGCATCCAGCTGATCGATGGTTAAAACATAAAAGGGGTGATCCATTACTTCTGAAGACATGTTCTTAAAAACCACCGAACTCCTGGGGCTAGGCCTGTGCATATCTTACGCATCCAGCTGATCGATGGGTAAAAGATAAAAGGGGTGATTCATTACTTCTGAACCACCGTGCATTTGATGACATGTTCTTAAAAACCATCGAACTCCTGGGGCTAAGCCTGTGCAAATCTTATGCATCCAGCTGATCGATGGACTTCTGAACCACCATGTATTTGATGACATTTTACGTTCTTAAAAACCATCGAACTCCTGGGGCTAAGCCTGTGCAAATCTTATGCATCCAGCTGATCGATGGACTTCTGAACCACCATGTATTTGATGACATTTTACGTTCTTAAAAACCATCGAACTCCTGGGGCTAAGCCTGTGCAAATCTTATGCATCCAGCTGATCGATGGACTTCTGAACCACCATGTATTTGATGACATTTTACGTTCTTGAAAACCATCGAACTCCTGGCTCAGCCTGTGCATATCTTATGCATCCAGCTGATCGATGGATAAAAATAAAAGAGGTGATCTATTACTTCTGAACCACCGAGTATTTGATGACATTTTACGTTTTTAACTATCGAACTCCTGGGGCTCAGCCTGTGCATATCTTACGCATCCAGCTGATAGATGGTTAAAAAATAAAAGGGGTGATCCATTACTTCTGAACCACCGAGTATTTGATAACATTTTACGTTTTTAACCATCGAACTCCTGTGGCTCAGCCTGTATCTTATGCATCCAGCTGATCGATGGACCCCCCTGTAAGAAAGAACTTACTGTAAATAAGCAGCACTGGGAAGTATAGATCCATCTTTCGATTCAGAAATATACTGGAGAAGCTCCACTTGATTCCATCCTTTATTTTGAAGGTAAAATTGTATGAGCATGTAAATTTTTTCAGTGACGTATCCAGGGCCACCGTAGGAGCTTCCCATTTCCGTTTGGATCCCTTTCGCCGAGATGTTCTTCATCGTCTCCCCGACGCCGATGCTCGAATGCATTCTGCCTGGGCTAAACGTAAAAATTTCAACATGAAAAATCATCAAAAACTAACAGAATCTACCTTATTTGACGTACTAGATAACAAATCAGTAGTTAAATAACATTTTAAGTACTATTTAAGTCCTTCTTAATTGATTAAAAATATACTAATCAAAGCTTGTCACATCTGTTTGGGTTTTCTCGGTTTATAAAAAGTTATCGGAAGATGAAGGGCGAAGGGGGGGTTAGAAACAAAAGGATGGAAGGTTTCGAGAAGATACGTCAGGTGAAATAACCGGTTAAGTTCAAAGGAATAACCGGTTAAGTTACTGTTACTTTTAATCGCATATCAAGTTTTCACTGTTATCCTCATATGACACCTGATATCGACAGCAGCGCATTGTACTTTGTGAAAGATGCGACTTTTCTTATTGGTTTTAATGGAGAAGTGGGATTAGAAAATGGTGGAGAAACAATATTTGACATCAGAAGTGGGATTAGATCATTAGAACAACGATGATTAGACAGCAATTAGTAGACATCAGAAGTGGGATAGGATATCGATTAGTCGACATCAGAAGTGGGATACGACAGCAATTATTCGACATCAGAAGTGGGATTAGACAGCAATTAATCGATATCAGAAGTGGGATCAGAGCATCGGAGAAGTGGGATTAGAGCATCGACGATTAGAGAGCATTTAGTCGACATCAGAAGTGTGATAGGAAGGCGATTAGTCGACATCAGAAGTGGGATAGAATGGCGATTAGTCGACATCAGAAGTGGGATAGAATGGCGATTAGTCGACATCAGAAGTGGGATAGGACAGCAATTAGTCGACATCAGAAGTGAGATATAAGAAAGCAGTTAATCGATATCGGAAGTGGGATTAGACAGCAACTAGTCGACATCCGATATGGGTTCAGATCATTGGACTATCGACGACTAGACAGCATTTAATTGACACCAGAAGTAGGATTAAACAGCAATTAGTCGATATCAGAAGTGGGATACAACAGCAATTAGTCGATATCACAAGTGGGATACAACAGCAATTAGTGGATATCAGAAGTGGGATTAAACAGCAATTAGTCGACATCAAAAGTGGGATCAGGTCATTAGACCATCGACGATTAGACAGCAATTAGTCGACATCAGAAGTGGGATCATATCGTTAGACCATCGAAGATTAGACAGACAGCATTAAGTCTGCATCAGAAGTGGGATACAACTGCGATTAGTCGACATCAGAAGTGGGATTTGACAGCAACTAGTCGACATCCGAAATGGGTTCAGATCATTGGACTATCGACGAATAGACAGCATTTAGTCGACATCAGAAGTGGGATTAAACAGCATTTAGTCTAAATCAGAAGTGGGATACAACAGCGATTAGTCGACATCAGAAGTGGGATTTCGGAGCATTTATCCAAAACCTACAGACGATATGGCTACGATTTAGTTTAAAAACGCTCCACCAGAAACTTCAGCGCTACCCGCCATTCATTTTCATATTACACCGAAAATAACCGGTTAACTGACATGAAAATAACCGACTTACTCTATCAAAGTGTGACGCTAATCAGCATCAATTAAAAATATGCACCTTTAAAAAAAGTGCTATTTTTTATTTTATTTTTTTAATAAAACTATTTTTTCTCTTAAGAACATCTTCATTTAAAAAAGATAATTAAGCTTTTTTAAATTTAAAGATGTTATTAATTATGTACATTAATTATTAATTGAGTCTCGAGAACAGTTCAGGTTGGGCAACTTAATTGGGTTCATTGAATGAATATTTTTACAGGAAAATTCCTGCTTGAACCGTTAAAAAGTTGGCAGAACTGATTTTAATTGAAAAGATTTTTGCTCCTGTCTTATCTTATCTCAGTAATGTCAAAGGTACCTGCACTCATCTCCCATTTATAAGAGTTCCTTCAAACTTTTAAGATTTTTTTCCTTTCATTTAAAAATAAAAATGTTGAAGTATTTTTTCTTGTTCTCTTTTTTTTCTTTGGGATTTTGTGCGACGCCGATTGTTTTGTGGCATGGAATGGGTTGAGTATTTTAGAAATAATTTAATATTTTTAATTATTTTTTCTTTTGTAGGCGATAGTTGCTGTAGTCCTATAAGTCTTGGGCCTTTTATGGATTATTTGAAGCAGGCGATTCCTGGTGTTTATGTAAAATCCCTTCAAATTGGCTCAAATATGTTTGAAGATGTTCTTCATGGCTTTTTTATGGATTCGCACGAGCAAGTCAAAGAGGCCTGCGCACAAATACAGGGTGACCCACAACTTTTGGATGGCTACAACGCCATCGGTTTTTCGCAGGGATCGCAGTTTTTGTAAGTTCAGAAAACCGGCAGAAAAACCAAATTTTCCAAATAATTAAAAAAAAACAATTTCAGAAAATTTACAAAAATGAATTTAAAACAGTATGAATTTATGATAAAATGTGAATTTAAATATCAACATTCATGAAGCTAAACTTCACTTATTGTTTTATTGTTTTTTTGGGGATTTTCTTGGATGGTTTGTGGAAAAAAGAGATCTTGAATTTTTTTTACTACAATTATTGCTGTCTTATCCCAATTCTGATGTCGAATGATTGCTGTCCTGTCCCAATTCCGATGTAAAATAATTCCTGTCTAATCTCACTTCTAATATCGTCGTTTATCCCCACTTCTGATGTCGAATAATCGCTATCCTATCCCACTTCTGATGTGGACTAATCGCTACCCTATCCCACTTTTGATATCGACTAATTGCTGTCTAATTCCACTTTTGATATGGACTAGTTGCTGTCTTATCCCATTTTTGATATTGACTAATAATTTATGTCTGATCCCACTTCTGATATCGACTAATTGCTTTCTAATCTCACTTCTGCTGTCGACTGATTGCTTTCAATCCCACTTCTGATG
This sequence comes from Orius insidiosus, assembly GCA_014119065.1. Taxonomy (NCBI): domain Eukaryota; kingdom Metazoa; phylum Arthropoda; class Insecta; order Hemiptera; family Anthocoridae; genus Orius; species Orius insidiosus. The sequence goes on along the minus strand of JACGAQ010000263.1, from coordinate 106,137 downwards.
TCAAATTTCTTTCCACTTCTGATGTAGACTAATCACTATCCTATCCCACTTCTGATGTCAAACAATTGCTGTATAATCCAACATCTGATGTCGACTAATTGCTGTCTAATCTCACTTCTGATATCAACTAATTTATGTCTAATCCCACTTCTGATATCGACTAATTGCTGACAAATCCCACTTCTGATATCAACTAATTGCTCTCTAATCTCAGTTCTGTTTTCGACTGATTGCTTTCAATCCCATTTCTGATGTCAAATTTCGTCCCACTTCTGATGTGGACTAATCACTATCCTATCCCACTTCTGATGTCAAACAATTGCTGTATAATCCAACATCTGATGTCGACTAATTGCTGTCTAATCTCACTTCTGATATCGACTAATTTATGTCTAATCCCACTTCTGATATCGACTAATTGCTGACAAATCCCACTTCTGATATCAACTAATTGCTCTCTAATCTCAGTTCTGTTTTCGACTGATTGCTTTCAATCCCATTTCTGATGTCAAATTTCGTCCCACTTTTGATGTGGACTAATCACTATCCTATCCCACTTCTGATGTCAAACAATTGCTGTATAATCCAACATCTGATGTCGACTAATTGCTGTCTAATCTCACTTCTGATATCGACTAATTTATGTCTAATCCCACTTCTGATATCGACTAATTGCTGACAAATCCCACTTCTGATATCAACTAATTGCTCTCTAATCTCACTTCTGTTTTTGACTGATTGCTTTCAATCCCACTTCTGATGTCAAATTTCGTCCCACTTCTGATGTGGACTAATCACTATCCTATCCCACTTCTGATGTCAAACAATTGCTACCTAATCCCACATCTGAAGTCGACTTATTACTTCTAATTGCACTTCTGATATCAACTAATTCCTCTCTAATCCCACTTCTGTGGTCGACTGATTGCCTTCAATCCCACTTCTGATGTCAAATTTCGTCCCACTTCTGATGTTGACTAATCGCTATCCTATCCCACTTCTGATGTCGACTAAATGCTATTCTATCCCACTTCTGATGTCAAATAATTGCTATCTTATCCCACTAATAGGGATTTCCACCCATCTTTTTTTACGTTTCTTACGCTTTTTCATAGACTCAGAATTTTTTTAATTAGTTCCAGAACCCATCAAAAATCATAAAAACTGAGAAACTGCTGAATTCTTCATAAAAAATGATGTATTTTTTTTATAACTAGGACTAAGCCTTAAGATGGGAGAATGGAAATCATGAAAGATGTCACCTAATAAAAATTAAAAAAAAAAGTAAAAAACTTAAAAAACTTTTCAAGAAACCATCCTAGAAAATCCATTAAAAAAAAAAAAAAAAAGTAACTAGGATAAACATCAAACAAAAATCAAGAGAAAGATTAAATTTTTTTGCCAGTAATTTCATATTTATAATCAAGGTGAAGAAAATGGGTTCAATTTAATTATTTTTCAGGCGAGCTGTGGCACAAACTTGTGGTACCAAAATGAAAAATTTGATTTCATTGGGCGGCAACATCAGGGAATTTACGGATTGCCGAAATGTTTCTATCCAGAACGTCTTTGCAACTATTTACGATCATTATTGAACGATTTCGCTTATAAAAGGTATACGTACGTTGAAAAATCGAATTGTCCAAAATAGCATTTTCTTGGTATTGGGACATGAATCCGTTGACGCTTCATGGCTGAGACTGAGCAGTAAAAAAGAACCTTTTTAACGTCCCGTGAAGTTACGATTATTTAACGCTTTTTAAAATTTTTATAGCTGGGTCCAAAGTGAATTCGTTCAGGCTCAGTATTGGCACGATCCGCTGAAACCGATGAGTATATCGAAGGGAGTCGATTTATAGCGGATATAAATAACGAGCGAGATATCAACCCGAATTATATAAAAGGACTTTCGTCGCTTCAAAATTTCGTCATGGTTAAATTTCTCAACGACACAATGGTCGTACCGGTTGAATCCGAGTGGTTCGGATTTTACACACCGGGACAGGCTCAAAACATTACCGATTTGAGAGATTCTGAAATCTACAATTCCAAAGAGGTAAAATTTGAACTACTACACTAGCAATAATAGCATAAGTGACATTAGAGGTGGGATTTTGCAACGTTTTGATATCAGAAGAAGGAAGGATTATACAACAATTAGTAGATATCAGAAGTGGGATAGGATAGCAAATAGGCGACATCAGAAGAGGGATGGGATAGCAATTAGTCGACATCAGAAGTGGGATAGGATAGCAATCAAACGATATCAGAAGTGGGATAGGAGAACAATTATTCAACATCAGAAGTGGGATTGGATAGCAGTTAGTCGACATCAGAAGTGGGATAGGATAGCAGTTAGTTGAGATCAGAAGTGGGATACAATAGTGATTAGTCGGCATCAGAAGTGGGATAGGATAGCAAATAGTCGACATCAGAAGTGGGATAGGATAGCGATTAAACGATATCAGAAGTGGGATAGGAGAACAATTATTCAACATCAGAAGTGAGATTGGATAGCAGTTAATCGACATCAGAAGTGGGATGGAATAGCAGTTAGTTGAGATCAGAAGTGGGATACATAAGTGATTAGTCGGCATCAGAAGTGGGATATGAGAGCGATTAGTTAACATCAGAAGTGGGATAGGATAGAAATTAGACGATATCAGAAGTGGGATAGGAGAGCGATTAGTCAACATCAGTAGTGGGATAGGACAGCAATTTGTAGACATCAGAGGTCGGATATGATAGCAAATAGTCGATATCAGAAATGGGATGCGATAGCAATCAGTCGACATCAGAAGTGGGTTAGATTAGTGATTAGTGAACATCAAAGTGGGATAGGCAAGCGATTAGTTGACATCAGAAATGGAGATACAATAGCGATTAATCGACATCAGAAGTGGAATACAATAGCGATTTGTTGACATCAGAAGTGGGATAGGATAGCAATTAGACGATATCAGAAGTGGGATTGGAGAGCGATTGGTCGAATCAGAACTGTGATAGGATAGTGATTAGTTGACATCAGGATAGCCATTACTGGGATTGGATAGATTAGAAGAGGTTTTAGGCAGCAATCAAATTTAAAAATGTTTGGATAAAAAAATGTTTTAGGATCGCCTTGGACTTCGAGAAATGGATAAACATGGAAAACTGAAATTTTTGGCGGTTAGTCCACATCAGAAGTGGGATAGGATAGTGATCATTCGACATCAGAAGTGGGATAGGATAGCGATTAGTCCACATCAGAAGTGGGATAGGAAAGCGATTGGTCCACATCAGAAGTGGGATAGGGTAGCAACTAGTTGATACCATAAGTGGGATATGATAGCAAATAGTCGATATCAGAAGTGGGATATGATAGCAAATAGTTGATATCAGAAATGGGATACGATAGCATTTAGTTGACATCAGAAGTAGGATGTGATAGCAAATAGTCGATATCAGAAGTGGGATAGGATAGCATTTAGTTGACATCAGAAATGGGATAGGAAAGCGATTAGACCACATAAGAAGTGGGATACGGTAGCAACCAGTTGATATCAGAAGTGGGATATGATAGCAAATAGTTGATATCAGAAATGGGATACGATAGCATTTAGTTGACATCAGAAGTAGGATGTGATAGCAAATAGTGGATATCAGAAGTGGGATAGGATAGCATGTAGTTGACATCAGAAATGGGATAGGAAAGTGATTTATAGACCACATAAGAAGTGGGATAGGGTAGCAACTAGTTGATATCAGAAGTGGGATATGATAGCAAATAGTCGACATCAGAAGTGGGATAGGAAAGCGATTGTCGACATCAGAAGTGGGATAGGAAAGCGATTAGTCCACATCAGAAGTGGGATAGGGTAGCGATAGGACAGCAATTAGTTGACATCAGAAGTGGGATATGATAGCTAATAGTTGATATCATAAGTGGGATAGGAGAGCGATTAGTTCGTATCAGAAGTGGGATAGGATAGATTAGAAGAGGTTTTCAGCAGCAATCAAATTTTATAATGTTCGGTTTTAGGATCGCCTTGGTCTTCGAGAAATGGATAAACAAGGAAAACTGAAATTTTTGGCGATCGAAGGCGACCATCTTCGCCTCAGCCTGGAATGGTTCCACGACAATATCCTCGTTCCATACCTTTTATAACATGAAAAAAATTAGAAAAAATATTGTTTTTATTTTAAATGTAAATAAATATAAATGTTATTGTTTATTTGGTAACAATCAAATTTCTGCAACTCCTTGGCTCATTGTTATATTTAACCGTATCATGATTTCTAGAAGTGAAAAATCAATATTTGACAAAATATAAATAAAAAGAAGTTTACCGTCTAATTCTTCAATTGATTGGAAAGCGGATTCAATGGCGACATTTAGAGATTGGAAACTTTCTTCTTCGGTGTAGTTGAGGTTGTCGACCGCATCCATAACACGTCCTATTCTACAGAAAATGTAATTTTAGAATGCCCAAAGTTGGCAAAACTGTTCACACGGAAAGGAATTGCTCAAAACAGGTGGGCCATTTTAGCAAAAGAAAAATATGTATACTTACTCTGTAGTAATGGACAAATAAATGGTTTCTAACGCAGGATACACATTGGGAAAGTCTCTTTCAAAAGTGCTGGAAGCCCCAGGAGATTTATTCTTGAAAATCAAACGGTCGATCTCCTGAAGAATTTTTGTCGCCCTCTGCGCCAAATCACCCAGTGTTGCCCTGAACAAGGATAAATTGTGGGGAAAAATAATGAATATTTAAATTTACACAATAGGTGCCACTCTGTCGGTGAATAAACGTTCCGTAGTTTGAATGATTGTCAACTCAACGTCATGGTTGGGATCATGGGGCCTGCTCGTCCTTGAAATTAAAATTAGTAAAATGGTTTGTTTGTTAGCTTTGTTCCAACAGTTTGAAACTCGTGGAGCATGCGCAGAACGTCAAAGTTGACGTACAAACGATTTGAACAACGTCAAATATGACGTCCAAATCTTTCTGCGCATGCTCCAGGAGTCTCAAACTGCGGTTGGAACACAGCTATTAAGAACCTGCCACAAAATACCTATTTAAATTACGGAGATTTCTAGCTGTTACTTTAAGAATTTCAACGCAGGCGGTAAAGTTTTCTTTTTCTTTCGCCCAAAAGTTCACGTAATCGCTGCAAAGTTGATTAAATTCTCTGACAACACTATCCATCGATTAAAAAACGGTTAAAACATCTAATTTTAACTGTTTCCTAATCGTTGATTGCAAATACAAAGTAAAATTGACAAAATTCTATTTATTTTATCCGCGCTTAGATTATCGTTAGAAGAAGGTTATTTCAAACATCACTGTTATCCTTGAGTGTTATCATTGTTTCCAATCGAAAAATTATTAAAAAATCATTGCTGTAATTATGGATCTCTAAAAGGCCTAGTTGTCAGTTATATTTTGGGGCGGAAAACTACCGCATTTCTAGATAAATTCTTAGTTGGCAGCCATGAAAATTTTTTCCCTCCTAATCTATAAGGCACTCCGACAGGTCTGTGCTTGTTTATTACGGCTTGGCCAGACCTTTACGAAATTTGCTCTGCGAAAGGTGAGTCATTTTTTCAGTTTTCTCCTTCAAAATTTGATTTTTACTTACTTTTTAATCTTCTAAATGCTGGGTGAACGTTTCTTACCTTACGAATACCTGGAAATTGAGGACGGTAATTCATACCTTGAAATCCTGGTTATTCATAATTTCCTTCACCAATTTTGGGGCAAATCATGTTAATTTTTATTAAAACTAAAGAAGATATCTCATCGATTTTTATTCCTTTTCAAACAAACATAAATCACAATAAGATAAATACTTCCAATTATTTACACATATCGGGAAAAGACGTGTCCTATGTACACATAAACACACTGGTAACAAAAAAGAATCGGAATTTAAGATATATCCAATTATGGCACAACATTCATTTTGATAAATCGCGTTTTCTTAAAAAACATTTAATATAAAAGTCGCTACTTTTATCTTTCCGACTACTTTTTGTATTGGGATTCAAATGACTAGTTTTTTCTCTTATATCTAGCCAAAAAACATAAGTACTTAAATAAAGCTTGATAAAATGAGTTTTTATATACAAAAAATAAACTTCAAACGATCTAAACTAATTTTTTTATGATGGAAGAAGGATATGTTTAGGCGTAAAAACGTCAACGGTTTATGGTCGAACAATGGGTTAACGTTTAATCGTCCATTTTTTATGGTTTTGTCATGGGAAGTTAAAATTTCAGTCAAGGGTCTTCATTGCTGAATATGCTTTCGAGAAGTTCGGTGTATTCCTGAGGCGATAATTCTGTGTTACGTCGTTTTCTTTTTCGATTTGACTGCTGCGATGCTACTTCTATGCAGAGTACGGCGAATCTGAAACATTTTTTAGCAACGATTTTTAAATGAAATAATTTACCTGTGTGAACACAACATTGGTTCTTGATTGACAAGTTTGAAACGGTTCTGTGAAGTTTGTATGAGCGGGGATGCCATTCCGACTCTGTCCGTAGAATCAGATTCCCAACCTTCGCAGTATTCGTCCATGGCTCGCTCTCCGTCAGGTTTGGAACCGTGCCAGATGTATTTCTGCGGCCATGAAAAGTCAGTCATGATGTTTTTCCCGCTGAAACTGTAGATACGAGGTTGCTGGTTGACGTAAGCACCTTCTTCGCTAAATATGTCCTTCCAGGAGTTAAAAAGGACTTCGTTTTTAAGATTGACAACTGGTAAGTCGCGGTCGGAATATTTGACGATGCTGTCCAAATTTTGAATACGTGACGTCAAAAATGCTCGGAAAGTTCCGCGAAGTCCTGCTCGTCTCGCTTGACGGTAGCAAGCATAATCGGCACCTCTTTGACCTTTCATTCCTCCGCTGTATGGCTCATTTAAAGCAGCCAATCGCAACTAAAAAAATTTCATAATCAAGAAAAACAAAAAAGTAATAAACTCTGAAATTACCATACGAGGATGCCAGTCCTTAATAAGCATAAAAAAATGAATAAGGAAATAATTAAAAAGAAAACGTTTTCTTAACCCTTTCGAGACCATGCAACTGGCACTTTTCCCCTCACTTCTCCCTGACCGCCCCCAGTGCCCAGCAGAGCACAGAAAGCGACGAGTGATGCGATCATCACGTAGTTCATTTCTTCCCCAACAGATGGCCAGTTTTTGCATGTCGCTAGCGCCACAGGAAGCGAAGTTAATTTCTTAGAGAGGCTTCCAGCAGTTCCCGCTGGGCAACTAAAGTCGCCTGCGGTCTCCAAGCGACATGCGCGCATGGCAACTGCGGTCTCAAAAGGGTTAAATAGGAAAAGGGGTTTCATGTGCTTTATAAATGAAATAAGATAAAAAATTTACCGCTGGTCCATCCATAGGAACAGGTTGATTATTGACAAGATTGGAAGACTCAAAAGGAGGTCTAAGCTTTTCTGTAGTTGTCGTTGGTGGAGGGTCCGTAGCAATCGGCACCAAAGTGCTCAACTACAACCAAAATAACATAAATGTCTAAAAATTTTTATCAACATTACCGCTATATACTGCCACCCTTTGTTCACTCGGACTAGTAAAGCCTCTTCATCTACAATATACGCTAATGTTCCAACTGGACTTGCCATTGACATCTAAAAAAGGAATAATAATAGCTTTGTTCCAACCGCATTTTGAAACTTCTGAAGCATGTGCAGAAGGACTTAGACGTCAAATCTGACGTGATAATCCTTCTGCGCATGCTCCAGGAGTTTCAAACTGTGGTTGGAACAGTAATAATTTATAAATTAACTATTTCATACCCTGGACATTGAATCAAGATTTTGGAATGTGACTGCTCCTGGGACTATCTTTGGCGATTGATATTGCATTTCGGGTGCCCGTGCTGTAAAAAAAAGTGAATTAAGAGATAAATGTTATAAAAAGTTCGATTTTCTTACACTCTTTTAATTCTTTTAGTTCCCTAAGTTCTTTTAACGCTCTAAGTTCTTCTAGACTTCCTCTTGTTCCTTGCAGCATGAACAAGGAAGATCAGAGAAACGTTTAGGTTATATGGGTTATATAGGTTATAAGCGTGTCGGGGATTGGAATATTTTTTTGGTTTAAGGGAGAAAAGGGTAACACTGTAAGTGTCTTCTTAAGGTGCTTCCTCTCTGCTGGCACTTCTCGAATTCCAGCCCTCTTTCGCCACTCACGCACCTTCACCGAGAGCACAAACCTGACTACCCTCAGTCACCGGTCTCTATCCGAAGAGTGCCCTCACCCCCTCTCACACAAGGGCGGCTGTACCCTTCTACACTTCACCTTCGCCTTCACCTTCTTCACTTCTACACACAGCGAAAAGAACAAGTCTACGCACAGCGAGAGGATGCACCTTAAGAAGACACTTACAGTGTTACCCTCTTCTCCCTTAAACCAAAAAAATATTCCCCGACAAGCGGAAAGTGAAGTATTAGCTTTGTTCCAGCTGCAGTTTGAAACTCCTGGAGCATGCGCAGAAGGCATGCACGTCAGGTTTGATGGACAAACGATTTGAGCCACATCAGATTTGACGTCTAAGTCCTTCTGCGCTCCAGGAGTTTCAAACTGCGGTTGGAACAAAGCTGTTACTGAGCAAATTAAAGGCCAAAAAGAAACTTTTGACTTAAAAAATTTGAAATACCTTGCCGTGGGCTTCCTTCAGTAAAAACTTGGCGGCCATGCGTAGGTCCAGCAGGGCCAGGTTCGCCTTTCGGACCTTGAATTGACACTCCAGGAGACCCCTTGAGGAAAAAATATTATTATTATTATTATTTTAAAGTTCAGTACTTACAGGTGGTCCAGGAGGTCCAGGTGGACCAGGGACAGGGACGTATTGAACAGCATCTTTTCCTGCCTCTCCTTTTTGTCCTTTGAGCTAAAATAATGTTTATAAATTATTTTTTAAACATAAATTTTTTACCGATAATGGATCTCTAAATGGATTAGTGATTTCCCCAGGTTCTCCTTTGTCTCCTTTTGTTCCAGGTAAACCTTGAATTCCTGCCGAACCTGGTCTTCCAGGATACCCCTAAGTAATAATAAAATTTAAAAAATATTAGCATTGTTCCAACCATAGAAACTCCTGGAGCATGCGCAGAAGGGTTTGGGAGTCAAATTTGACGTTAGATAACTTCAGATTTGTCGGACAAGTTGTTCTGCGCATGCTACAGGAGTTGGTTGGAAAAAATATTAGCTTCGTTCGAGCATGCAGATTGCAGAACAACTTGTCCGTCAAATCTGAAGTTATCTAACACCAAATATGAGGTCCAAACCCTTCTGCGCATGCTCCAGGAGTTTCAAACTATGGTTGGAAAAAATATTATCTTCGTTCCAACCGTAGTTTGAAACTGGTTTATCCTGGAGCATGCAGAACAACTTGTCTATCAAATCTGAAGTTATCATCAAATTTGTAACATCAAATTTGACATCCAAACCCTTCTGCGCATGCTCCAGGAGTTTCAAACTATGGTTGGAACAAAGCTGTTAAATGATTGATCTAAAAAATAGGACAGACTTACGTTATGATCCTAATAGAAAGCAATAGGGAATTTATATATTAATATAAAATAAAATGTTTTAAATAAATAATTACAGTGTAGCCAGCATCGCCAGGTTTGCCAGGTGGGCCGGGTGGTCCTGGTTTTCCTCTTCGGCCTCTTTTACCACGTTCGCCTTTTTCTCCATTTCCTGGCCCTTGTGGTCCTCTTTCGCCTTTTGGTCCTGGCGGGCCTTCTGGGCCTCTGATGCCTATTTCGCCTTGCGTTCCCTGAAGATTTTTATGAAAATGATTATGGTTTTAAAAATGAATTACGGGTATTCCGTTGACTCCAGGTAGTCCAGGAGGTCCTCTTTCGCCTTCGCTTCCTTTTTCACCTTTGAGGCCGGGGTCTCCTTTATCGCCTTTTAAGCCAGCTTCGCCTTTTGTACCACCCATTCCTGGAGGAAGATCGTCTCCGTCTTCCATTGAATATGTGACACCGGGAGGTCCTGGAGGTCCTGGGCTTCCGGCAGGTCCTACATCACCTTTTTCTCCTTTGACGGCAGGTCGTCCATTTTCTCCTGGGACGCCAGGAAGTCCGTCAATGCCTGGGGCGCCCTGTTCGCCTTTAAAGCCTTGCAGTCCTGGCGGGCCTTGATGTCCACGGTCTCCTTTCGGACCTTTCGCTCCAGCCTCACCTCTTTCTCCTTTATCTCCCGTTACACCTCTCTCACCTTTAGGTCCCATCGGCCCTTCAACTCCAGCATCTCCTTTAGGCCCTGGTGATCCCAGACGACCCATCGAACTATCAAAACTACCTCCCATCATAGCTTCCTAAAATTAATTTATTTTTAAATACAAAGTTAAAACAAGCTAATTAGTTCCAGAAATACCTTAAACATTGCTCTTGGTCTCCAACTAGGCTGCATTAAATTTTTTGTCTATTTTAATATTCAATAGTGAAAATTTAGGTACTTACGTCAAAATTAGAAAATTCTGAGGTTCCAGGTGGGCCGGGAGGTCCAGGAGCTCCAGGCATGCCTGGCGAACCGTCAATTCCAGGTTCACCTAAAATTTCATTTATAATTTAATATAACAAAAAGACAAATTATACCTTTCTGCCCTTGGATGCCTTCAGAGCCACGAGGGCCCTGGTCTCCTCTTTCTCCTTTTTCGCCTCTCATTCCAGGCGCTCCTCTTTCGCCAGGTGGTCCGCCTAGACCGGTCGGTCCTGGCGGTCCTGCTTTTCCGTCGATTCCATGAGGACCGGGAGGGCCCGCGATTAATTTCGGCATCACAAAATCTTTTAGCAACATTGTCATATTGCACATGCAAATTCCGGGAGGGCCAGGTGGACCCCTAGGGCCGATATAGGTCTCACCAAATCCTTTCATCTAGATTTTTAATAAAAGAAACAGTAAATAATTATATTAGCTTTGTTCCAACCGCAGTTTGAAACTGGTTGGATTCGAGCATGCGCAGAAGGACTTCGACGTCAAATCTGACGTGCAAATCCTTCTGCGCATACTCCAGGAGTTTCAACCAAGGTTGGAACAAATACATACATCATCTCCAGAACCGCTGTATTCAGGGATGTACGTTTGTCCAGAAAACGGTGGGCCTGGCGGTCCAGGAGGACCTGGTGGTCCTGGCGGCCCTCTTATCGTCTCTCCAGGGGGACCCTAAAGAATCATTTTAAAATTTGTAACCCCAATTTTTAAATCCTTACTCGAGCTCCTCTTTCACCCTTTTCTCCTCTCGGATATTTCCCAGATAGACCAGGCTCTAAAAGTCAAAAATTTGATTAATTTTTACATTCTAATTTTTATTGCGTATTCCGCAAGGGGGTTGATTTTACTATCATATAATTAATCAATAATGGAGGAAGAAATGACTGTGATAACGGGTATCTCTCGACGCGTTTCGGCTTAAAAAGCCTCTTCAGGTGAGCTATTACCTCACAATCATTTCTATCTTTAGAAATGATGCTCACCTAGCGGTGAGCTTTAGCGAAAAAGTTTCTTTCCGGCTTCCCGCTGTTCTACTGAATCTCTCGGAGATATGGGCACAGTGAAAAGATAGAAATGATGCTCACCTAGCGGTGAGCTTTAGCGAAAGAGTTTCTTTCCTGCTTCCCGCTGTTCTACTGAATCTCTCGGAGATATGGGCACAGTGAAAAGATAGAAATGATGCTCACGTAGCGGTGAGCTTTAGCGAAACAGTTTGTTTCCGGCTTCCCGCTGTGTCTACTAATTCTCTCGGAGATATGGGCACAGTGAAAAGATAGAAATGATTGTGATAGAGGGAATAGCTCACCTGACGAGGCTTTTTAAGCCGAAACGCGTCGTGAGATACCCCTTATCAGTCATTTCTTCCATTATTGGTTAATTATATGATATTAATTTTTTTCTTATCTCATCTAAACATTCTCCGTAAATAATTTTTAGTAGGGCATTTTTGGGATGGAAAAATTCGGCCAGAAGGGATTAGAGAGGAAGATGCGAAGGGTTAGGACGATAGGGTTAAGTTGATTGATGAAGAGAAGGGACAAAATACTACCTTGAGGCGGAGGTGGGGGAAAAATCGGCGGAGTAGTCACTTCCCAAGGGTCTTCTCCACTGGCTTCTAACTCGTTCTAAAATTAGAAAATTAAATTATAAATTAGATGAGATTCAAGAGGAAAAAATTAACTCGAGGTTTTAATAAATTAATACTAAAATATCTTTTTTGCGTTACGGTGAAGCGTAAAAAAATTAGAAAGAGCTTAATTATCTTACTTCTGTTGTTCTTCCTTTGAATAATTGTCTTGGAAAACAGAGATTAAAGGCGTTTGAAGACGGAAAAATTTTTTTTCTTATAAAAAGAGGCGGAAAAGGTGGAAATTCTGTACAAAAGATTAATTTTCAAAGGGCTATTATCTTGTAAAAATTAGAAATGGGTGTGAGCTGAATAGGATTTAAGAAAAAGGATGTTGGGATTGGAAGGGGTAGGACATGGAAGTGTCGCTTTAACAAAGGCGCCTCCATTGTCCACTTCTGAATTACCACTGAAAGATTTTCTTGGGCGTGAAAAATGATTTTCAATTATACACAGGGGAGAAAAAACGATTAATTTTTTTGAGAGACAAATAAAAAAAATCGTTTCTTTGAATTTTGGCCATTTTTAGAATTTACAATTTATTTTAAAAAAATAAAATACAGTTAGGGAGAAGTGTGGCTGAGAAGTTAGTAAAAATTGAACAATTTTATTATACGGGGTGCCCGGAAACACATCTGGGAGAGCGTTTAAAAGTGGTTTTATGAAAAAAAAAAAAAGTTAAATGTAAACCCCCCTTAATTTTAAACAAAGAATATGATGGTGTAGTTTAAAATGCGTTTGGATGTACAGGGTGCCCCTAACAGAGCCTAACTTTGTTATTTCAAATGAGAACCCCTATTTTTTAATTCAGATTCGTTATCTATGCGAAATTGCAAGTTGATTTGCCTATTCATATGACCTTTTTTGACAACTTTAAAAAAATGTCAAATTTTAGCGTTTTTGCGCTAAAATCCGTTAAAATCGACCTAAGAGACTCATTTTTTTTAATTCCACTTATTTTTGTCCGAAGTTTCCAACTGTCAAAAATTAAAGCATCTTCGCATTATGCATCTCGAGATTTCGTGGCTTCTTTTTTCAAGTTAAAACCCAAATTTCTTACTTCAGAAATGAAAATTAGCGGTTTTTTAAAGAAATTTTTCTTTCGGATCATAATTTTTGAAAGAGCTACAGCGTCTTGGAATCTTTGGACAAAAAGATGTGTAATTAAAAAAAAAAGTCTCTTAAGTCAATTTTTTAACTGATTTTAACGCGAAAAACTCTAAAATTTGACATTTTTTAAAGTTGTCAAATCAACTTGAGACGCTATAACGTAGCTTCTCCGCTTAAAAAGACTCAATAACGTAGCTTCTCGGTATTAAAAGACGTTATAGAGTCGCTTCATGGCATTAAAAAGACGCTATAACGTAGCTTCTCGGTATTAAAAGACGTTATAGAGTCTCTTCATGGCATTAAAAAGACGCTATAGCTCCACTTTTCGGCATAAAAAGACGCTATAACGTAGCTTCTCGGTATTAAAAGACGTTATAGAGTCGCTTCATGGCATTAAAAAGATGCTATAGCTCCGCTTTTTGGCATAAAAAGACGCTATAACGTAGCTTCTCGGCCTAAAAAGACGCTGTAATGTAGCTTCTCCTAAAAAAGGCGCTATAAAGTAGCTTCTCGGCATAAAAAGACGCTATAACGTAACTTCTTGGCATAAAAAGGGCTATAAGGTAGTTTATGAAAAAGACGCTATAACGTAGCTTCTCAGCATAAAAACACGCTATAAAGTTTTCGGCCTAAAAAGACGCTATAGCGTAGCTTATCGGCATAAAAAGATGCTATAACGTAGTTTCTCTGCTTAAAAAGACGCTATAATTTAGCTTCTCGGCAAAAAAAGGCGCTCTAAAGTAGCTTCTCAGCATAAAAAGACGCTATAACGTAGCTTCTCGGCATAGAAAGACGCTATAACGTAGCTTCTCGGCATAAAAAGACGCTATAACGTAGCTTCTCGGCCTAAAAAGACGCTATAACGTAGCTTCTCGCGGCATAAAAATACCCTATAAAGTAGCTTCTCGCTATGTAAAGACGTTGTAGAGTCGCTTCATTGCATTAAAAAGACGCTCTAGTGTCGCTTCTTGGCGATTACGAATCTGAAATAAAAAATAGGGGTTCTCATTTGAAATAACAAAGTTAAGTTCTGTTGGGGGCACCCTGTATATCCAAACGCATTTTAAACTACACCATAAAATTCTTATTTTTAAATTAAGGGGGGTTAACATTTAACTTTTTTTATCATGAAACCACTTTTTAACGCCCTCCCAGATGTGCTTCCGGACACCCCAGTCATTTTTGTGTTGGGATTAAAAATTTTTTTTATTCTAGAATATCAGAAGGTGATAAGGAAAACGTTTTAAGCCCCGGTGTAAGTTTGATATCTACGAGCGCGGTTGTAAGTATGGACAAAGTTTTAAACTGAGATACGGGAAATTGATATGACAACGTTTATATCTACGTTCTTAAACCCACTTCGTCGCCTCAAAACTTGTAATCTGTTATTACAAGGATCGGTTAAAAGGGAATGAAAAGATAAATGAATAATTTAGCAGGGTTATTAATTTTTTTTTCGACAATTTTCGTGGAAGTTTTCAAGAAAGTAATCCGGAGTTTAAAAAGATCTCCGATCACTAAACCTTCAGTTTTTATGACTAATTGCCACTAACTGGGTTTGAGCCATTGTTAGCCTAATGAAGAATTAGCTTTGTTCCAACCGCAGGTTGAAACTTTTGGATTATGCGCAGAAGTATCTGCACGTCTAATTTGACTTTAGATTAACGGACAAACGATTTGAACGACGTCAAAATCCTTCTGCGCCAGGAGTTTCAGCTTCAAACAGCGGTTGGAACAAAGCTATTATTAGTAGGTTATTCAGTTAAAATTTTAGTTGTCCCCTAAAAGTTAGATTTTAAAAGCCAAATCCTCAAAATAGACACCTCGAAAAGATGGAAAACATGCTTAAAAAGAGCAAAGTTGCACCCTTTTATTCCCAAACGTGCCATTTTGTATTTTTCCTTACTAAAATGTCGTTGGGTTCGTCCGGAACAGGTAAAAGATGATCCCTTTCAAATATTTGCTGTCGAACGATCAAAAAATATATTAGAACATGAAAAGAAATAAACTTAGAAGTATTTAAGGACGATTAGGTCTTAAAAGTATGTAGAGGTCGAAAAAGGGCAGTAAAACTCGTCTACAGGGTCAGTTCCTGCTACGCCTGTCAGTTTTGAGTTATGGCAACAGCTGAAGAGTATAAACCACTGGTTTGAGCCCAAGTGTTTCTCTTGTTTAAAACTTCCTTAGCCCCCCAAAAAGTTAACATTTTTTTCTTCCCATTTTTTAAAAATAAAAAGTCCTTCACAATAAAAATTGAATCTATAACAAGGAGCATCGATCATAGTCCAATTTTGAACGATTAAATTTATGAAAAGAGAACACGAAAGAAAAGAGAGGGTGGGTGAAGGTGACAGATAAAATGTTTGTTGCAGGATTGTGTAATTAATTTTATTTGACACGTACCGTCAGAAGTCCATTATCTTCTTTTCTCTTTATGATTTATCGTCCGCTATATTTCCACTTATTAAATTATCCATGCGAAAAAAATATTCTTTTTTAACGATATTTTTCAGTATCAAAAAAGAACCACCCCATAGTTTTTCCTAAAAGTACCTGATTGTAATAAAATGGAATTGTAATATAAAATAATGTAATATAATGAAATAAAGGACGCTCTTATCCTTTTCAGCGCGCTCTTATCTCTTTTAGGACTTTTTTATCTATCTCAGGACGCTCTTATCCCTTTAAAGGACGCTCTTATCCCTCTAAGGACGCTCTTATCCCTTTCAGAACGTTCTTACCCATCTCAGGACGCTCTAATCCATCTCAAGACACTATTATCCCTTTTAAGGCGCTCTTCTCCTTTCAGGACGCTTTTATCTCTCTCAGGACGCTCTTACCCCTTACAGGGCGCTCTTATCCATCTCAGGACGCTCTTATCCCTTTAAGAACGCTCTTATCACTTCTAGGACGCTCTTATCCATTCCAGGACGTTCCTACCCATCTCAGGACGCTCTTATCCTTCTCAGGGCCCTCTTATCCATCTCAGGGCCCTCTTATCCATCTCAGGACGCTCTTATCCCTTTTAGGACGCTCTTCTCCTTTTCAGGACGCTTTTATCTCTCTCAGGACGCTCTTATCTTTTTCAGGACGCTCTTATCTATCTCAGGACGCTTTTATCTCTCTCAGGACGCTCTTATCTTTTTCAGGACGCTCTCATCTATCTCAGGACGCTCTTATTTCTTTCAAGGACGCTCTTATCAGTTCTAGGAAGTTCTTATCCCTTTCAGAACTTTCTTACCCATCTCAGGACGCTCTTATCCATCCCAGGACGCTCTTATCCCTTTCAGAACGTTCCTACCCATCTCAGGAGTCAGGACGCTCTTATCTATCTCAGCACGCTTTTATCTCTCTCAGGACGCTCTTATCCCTTTTAGGACCCTAGCTTTGTTCCAACCGTAGTTTTTGAAACTGGTTTGGAACTCCTGGAGCATGCGCAGAAGGATTTGCACGTCAAATTTGACATCAGACGACTTCAGATTTGACGCAAAAACGATTTGACGACGTCAAATTCGACGTCCAAATCCTTTTGCGCATGCTCCAGAAGTTCTTCCAGAAGCGGTTGGAACAAAGCTAATATAGATTTTAGAAAAAGTATAAAAAGCAACAAGTAACCTTGTGTTTTTTTAATAAACAAACTTGACGGGGTGGGTTTTTTTTTTCGCCTCCCTTCATCCTTGGCACAAAACGTCACCCTCTAATTTCAGGGAGCGAAATAATTTCCGTAATAATAACGGTTGAATTAACCCTTACATTTTTATCGGGGCTTAAAATAAAGGATTAAAATGTTAATGTGGAGCGTAGATTAAAAAATTCGAGTGAAACTTTAAATGACCCTCAAAACTCACCGTTTATAAAAAAAATTTTTAATTATAATTAAACCTTTATACCAACATATAATTACCTATATTATTTTCTTTACTGGCCTTTGCGTTCGAGTTCAAAGCACGACTTTGGACCAGTTCATGAACACCCAGTTCTGCCAATTTATGAGCAAACTACTAGTGGAGGAGGTAGATCACTAACCCTCGTATGCCGTCTCTTAAAACTTCGGTACAAAAAAAAAGTTCCGGTTTGAAGAGCTTCCAACGATAACTTCCTCAAGGATACAGGAGGAGGAAGTATTAAGTAGGAGAACTAAATTTTTGTAAAAGTTGTGAAATAAATTTGGTGGGTATCGCAGTAAGTCTTGAGGAAGTTAGAAATTTTAGGTATTTTTTGTTGTTCGTTTTCTGTTTTTTGAAAAAAAAAAAATAAAAATTAAGTACCTAATAAATCGCCATTTTATTTTCCGTTAAAAAAATTCTTGAGGAAGTTAAAAAAAAAAAAAAAAAAAATTATTTTGAAAATTTTATATCAAGGTAGAAATTCAGTACGGTTAGCCAAAGAGAGGCCGCCCTCGAGCCGGCGAAGTGACTCACATTTCTGCCTAGAAAAATTATTAAGTAAAAAAAATTTTGGAAAATTAAAATTTTAAAAACATGGAAAATTTTTAAATAATTCAAGGAATGTTTAGTGAAAATTTGGTGAAGATCGGACCAACAGTACGCCCACAGCGCTCATTTTAAATCTTTGAACAGTCATATCTCCGCCATTTTGAAAAATTTCGAAAAAAGCTCTCGTCATTTTCAAGATTTCTGTGAAAGGAAGCTTGTGTATAAATTTGGTGAAGATCGGATGAAAATTGCGGCCGTGAAGTGTTCCGGAAAAAGTGGCGACGGACGGCCGGACGGCCGGACGGCCAGACGGCCGGACGGCCGGCACCACAGACAAAGTCAGGATCGGCAAAGATCACTTATCAGATTTATCCTACGGGGTCTGGAAGACCCTTTTCTAGTAACAGGGGGTCGGAGGGTATCACAGTAACTTCTTGAGGAAGTTAATTCTTGTTGGAATACGTTAAAATAAAAATTGGTTTTTATCCTATTGTATAAATCTGAATGAAAACCAATTTTATTTAATCGAAATTTCTGCCATAAATCTAAACTTTTTCCGACTTCTGTTTGAGGCAATTTTTTTTTGTCTCAATAATTTATTACGTTTTTTTATGTTTTCATCGGAATAATGCAAGCCATTTTCACTTCCGAGAGATTTCCACCTAGGGCATAGTTTTTCCTATCTAGTAACATCTTTATAAGCCCCTTGTGGGATAAAAAACGCTTTTTTATAAAACAAGACTAAAAAAAATTAAATAGAAGTGATCTCTTCAAAGGTTGAGATAAAGCCGAGTTGGCGGAGCGGAAAAAAAATTTACGATTAAAATCAATTATCCAGTCATTGACTTTAATTTGGGCGGAAACGCATGTCAATCATTTTAAAATTGATTTATCCATTTAGCGTCTTGGAAGGAGGGAACATTTTTTTTCGGCCTAAAATAGGACGGTAATAAACATGACTTACGCTCTGAATAATAATTCGAACATCGTCTCAAATATTAACTTCCTTAAAGAAGTTATTGTGATACGTCGGGTTTTTGGGGAAGGGTCTTCCAGACCCCGAGGGTCAAATCGACCCATCTCAACTTTGTCTGTGGTGCCGGCCGGCCGTCCGTAGCATTTTTTTCCGGAACACTTTACGGCCACAATTTTCGACCGATTTTCACCAAGTTTTCTATAGTCGGTGAACAAGAAACTAGCGAGGGCGGTTTTTGAATTTCGAAAAAATGTCTGTTTGAAATTTTAAAAAATTCGCTGCGGCCGAACCGTTGGTCCGATTTTCACCAATTACACCTTATATTTTTTAAGAATTTTTGGTGTAAAAAATTGCCACTTTTTAATTATTATTTTTTATAGTAGGGAGAAATTTCGTACTTCTACCCATTACGAGAGGCACATCCGTTGGCCAAACAGCCCATTATTTCTACCTTGACACTTAAAAAATTTTCAAAAAAGAACCTACAATTTTTTAAACAAAAAAAAGCGCAATTTTAAAAAGAAACCCGCAAAATAAAAAAAAGCCTAATTTTAAAAAAGAAAATCCGGAAAATTTTTCAAAAAAAAAATCTCGGAAAATTAAGAAAAAAAACTTAGACAATTTTTTTGACAAAAAAGAACCTAAAAAATTTTTCGAAAAAAAAAAAACTCGGAAAATTAAAAAAAAACTCGGAAAATTTTTCAAATAAAGAAAACTTGGAAAATTTTCGGAAAAAACTTCCCCCTCCCTTATACTTCCCCTCCCTTCGTTATACTTTCGTTCCCTTATGCTTCCCCCTTCGTTATACTTCCCCCTCTGTTATACTTCCCCTCCCATATACTTCCCCCTCCGTTGTACGTCCTCTCCGTTATACTTCCCCCTCCTATATTGCTACTTCTCTTTAAGGAAGTTTTCGTTGGAAGCTCTTCAAACCAAAAAGCATCATAATAAAACATAAAAGAAAATAAATTTTCCAAATTTATACTTCTCAAGAGGGACTGTTTAAATTGTCCTGCTTCGTATGACAGTAAAACATGTGTAGACTGATAGCCTCCCCGAGAGTGGAATTTGCTGTTACTTATCATGCTAACCCCAACTACAAAATTACACTTAATTAAACTTAATTTTTTTCTTCTATTTATGAATTTAAAAAATTCAAAGTGTTAATGAAAAGTAATTAGAATTTTCTTTTTCTCTGACCCCCTTTTTCTTAACATTTTCTGCAAAAGGGAGACAACAAAGATGGTCTCCTTAGTTTTAATTAAAAAGCTTTTTTTTTGATGAGGCTTTAAGATCTGCTCGATTATTAAAAATATGTTAGTATTTTATGGGGTTGAAATTATTTTTTTTTCTAGGCTAATGAGGGCTTAAGGTGAATGAAAAATTGGTTTATTTTTACCCTTATTTCGGGGAAGGACTTGCTTTTATAACTTTTAGGCAGAGAGTTTTTCAAACTTAAAAACTGCGATGAAAATATTTTTTTCGCATGAAAAATTATATTGAAAAACACAGAAAATATTTTGAATTAAATATAATAGATTTCTCGGTAAATTTTTAACAAAAAAAAAAAAAAAAAAAAAAAAGCGGCATTTTATGCGTAGCAGCCCACGAATATTAAATTTGTTTCCTTCAGAGAGAAAATGAAATAAAAAATTTTTTTTGATAAATTAGGTATTAGTTTTTACTTTTACAAAGGTCCATTTTCTTCCGTGATTCGAAACTTTTGATGTAGGAATTTTGTCTTTTATTTCAGTCAAAACATGAGAATTTTTATTAATTTTAGAAATGTAGGAATAAAAAAAAAGTAGGTATTTCATTAGTAAAAAATGATTTCTCCCCACGAAAAAATTCCTGCTTTTGTAGGTACTTGAAAACTTTTGATATTTCACGTTTTCAGGCTCGTTATAGAAGTCGAAGAATGTGGGCAGACAAAAGGGAAATAAGACCAAAAGTAAGAATTAAAAGGAAAGTAGGAGGGAAAAATTTTCAGTTAACGACAAGGAAACCGTTGGGAAAAACTAGGGAGCTGAGATTTTCCAAGGAATTTCCCCCATCGTGAGTGGAATTTGAGCAATAATATCGCTTTCCATTAGTCTCTAAAAAAGGGAGATTAAAAAATGCTAATTAAATATTTTTATGCTTTTACTTCCGGTGAAAATGTTAATTGGCGTTGTACTAAAGGGGTCGGAGGGAGTCGTCTCTTCCTTAATGAATTGGATCACGCAAATTTATTATTATGAAAGGAGGGGATGCAGATAAGGAGAGTAGGTCCAACGTTAATTGAATGTCTTTCAAAAGGGAATTGCTTCCAATCTTCCGATACCCGCAAACCTCTGCTTCTTCTTCTCCTCCATTTAGACGCCCAACGTTCCTTTCTTTTGCTACCTTGTTTTTACCTTCCTAACACGTGATGAAAAAATTTATAAAACGAGTAATAAATAATCGCCTAAAAAAAGTTGAAAATGTCAATAACACAAGGCTCTTTTACAAATCACTTTCCAATAAAACGTGCCTAACTGCATGAAAATTAAGTACATATTTTATTAAAATAAAGACTAAAAGTACTGGTTTGAAGAGCTTCCGACGAAAACTTCCTTAAAGAGAAGTAATAGTATAGGAGGGGCAAGTATAACGGAGGGGACGTACAACGGCGGTGTAAGTAAATGGGAGGGGAAGTATAACGGAGGGGGAAGTATAAGGGAACGAAAGTATAACGGAGGGGATGTATAAGGGAGAGAAAGTATAAAGGAGGGGGACGTATAAGGGAGGGGAAGTATAACGGAGGGGGAAGTTTTTTTTGACAAATTTTCCAAGTTTTCTTATAACTTTTTTTTTCGAAAATTTTTTCAAAGTTTTTTTTGAAAAATTTTCCGAGTTTTTTTCTGAAAAATTTTTAAGTTCTTTATTTTTCGAAAATTTTTCCAAGTGCCAAGGTAGAAATAATGGGCTCTTTGGCCTAGGGATGTGCCTCTCGTAATGGGTGGAAATATGACATTTCTCCCTACTAAAATAAATAATAATTAAAAAGTGGCAATTTTTTACACCAAAAATTCGTAAAAAATATAAGGAGTCTTTGGTGAAAATTTGGTGAAAATCGGACGAATGAAATTAGACGCAGCGAATTTTTTAAAATTTCAAAAGCCATATCTCCACCATTTTTTCGAAATTCAAAAATCGCCCTCGTTACATTCTTGTCCACCGGCTAAAGAAATTTGTGTGAAAATTTGGTGAAAATCGGTTGAAAACTGTGGCCGTAAAGTGTTCCGGAAAAAATGCTACGGACGGCCGGCCGGCACCTCAGACAAAGTTGAGATGGGTCGATTTGACCCTCGGGGTCTGGAAGACCCTTCCCCAAAAACCCCACTATCACAATAACTTCTTTAAGGAAGTTAAATTCGATTAATGTCATATAGACTACAAAAAATTATCTAAAAAAAATTATTGGTATTTTTCTTGTTTGGTTGGTATCAACTTTTGGTGTTATAAAAAAATTCAGAACTCTCCAACCAAATTTTTTTTTTAATAATATCTAAAAAAAATTTGGTGTTCAAAATTTAATGTTTTTGGCACCCAAATTTGTTTGAATTTAATTAAAATGGATGAAGTATTCGAATGAAATTAAATATAGAAGTTCAAAGGTCCTCGAAAAGCGATCAATGTCAATAATTTAGTGGTGATTTGGTATTTTAATTGGAAGTATTAAGGTAGGAATAAAACAAATCTATTATTTTGTCAATTAGGAATATAGGTTAAAATTTGATTTACTTTTAGACAGAGAAGTAGAATTTATAGATTAAATTTTTTTTATAAATTGTCGGTAGAACTTGCTCGAGCGCAAAAACGAGTCGGGTTCCCGGGACATTCCGGTTTTTGTCGAGAGTAAAGGGGGGTCCCCCCATTTCGAACTCCGACAATTAAATCTGTTCGGCTTTTACCTTTAGGTAAGCCGTTTTCTGGAAACTAATCAATCCTCTGAGAAGCGATGTTGAATAAAAGGAGTCGAGGAGAAAAGCGGGGGGGTTCTTGAATTTCTCTGACAACGTGAATCTTGTTTAATTAGCGTATTCTTAATGAAGATATTGCTGGATTAAAAGGGGAAAACGATAAGTAACGTCATAATTATACTAAATTATTTTCAAAAGAACTTAAGTATGGTAATGTACATGCCTTTAGTACAATGGAAATTCTCAAAAACTGCGTATGAAGGGTCGGATTACTGCAGGTGCGCAAGTTTTATTCCACCAGAACCCTCAGTCTATGAAGCTTAATGCTTCACTTATCGCAGAAAATATAATATTGAAATAGGGTGAATTTTGACTTTAAATTTAAATTTTTATGGCCAAAACTGAAGATAAATCTCTTGAACTTTATGGAAGTCTCGGTTACCTGCCTTTACGGGCAGGAGATATTGTCAGACGATTGGAAGAGTAGAGAGAATGGCCGAGCAGGAAAACTGGACGAGCAGGGAGATTGAATTGGACCGAAATTCAGGAGATACTGACAGAAAGATGGGAAGAGCAGAGAGATTGGACGAGCAGGGAGATTGTACGAGCAAGGCGATTGGACGAGAGGGAAGACCGGACGAGCAGCGAGAATGGATTGGACCGAAAGTCAGGGGATACTGTCAGAAAGATTGGAAGAGCGGAAAGATTGGACGAGCAAGGAAATTGGACCGAAAGTCAGGAGATACTGTCAGAAAGATTGGAAGAGCAGAGAGATTGGACGAGAAGGATGACTGGACGAGCAGGGAGATTGGGCGAGCAAGGAAATTGGACCGAAAGTCAGGGATTACCATCAGAAAGATTGGAAGAGCGGAGGAGATTGGCCAAGCAGGAAAACTGGACGAGCAGGGAGATTGGATTGGACCGAAATTCAGAAGATACTGTCAGAAAGACTGGAAGAGCAGAGAGATTGGACGAGCAGGGAGATTGTACGAGCAAGGCGATTGGACGAGAGGGAAGACTGGACGAGCAGCGAGAATGGATTGGACCGAAAGTCAGGGGATACTGTCAGAAAGATTGGAAGAGCGGAAAGATTGGACGAGCAAGGAAATTGGACCGAAAGTCAGGAGATACTGTCAGAAAGATTGGAAGAGCAGAGAGATTGGACGAGAAGGATGACTGGACGAGCAGGGAGATTGGGCGAGCAAGGAAATTGGACCGAAAGTCAGGGATTACCATCAGAAAGATTGGAAGAGCAGAGAGATTGAGATTGAACGAGAAGGTAGACTGGACGAGCAGGGAGATTGGACGAGCAGCGAGAATGGATTGGACCGAAAGTCAGAAGATACTGTCAGAAAGATTGGAAGAGCAGAGAGATTGAGATTGGACGAGAAGGTAGACTGGACGAGCAGGGAGATTGGACGAGCAAGGAAATTGGAACGAAAGTCAAAAGTTAACGTCAGAAAGTTTGGAAGAGCAGAGAGATTGAGATTGAACGAGAAGGTAGACTGGACGAGCAGAGAGATTGAGATTGAACGAGAAGGTAGACTGGACGAGCAGGGAGATTGGACGAGCAGGGAGATTGGACGAGCAAGGAAATTGGAACGAATGTCAAAAGTTAACGTCAGAAAGATTGGAAGAGCAGAGAGATTGGTCGAAAAGGAAGACTGGACGAACAGGGAGATTGGACGTGCAAGGAAATTGGACCGAAAGTCAGGAGTTAACGGTAGAAAGATTGGAAGAGCAGAGAGATTGGTCGAAAAGGAAGACTGGACGATCAGGGAGATTGGACGAGCAAGGAAATTGGACCGAAAGTCAAGAGTTACCGTAAGATAGATTGGAAGTGCAGAGAGATTGGTCGAGAAGGAAAACTGGACGAACAGGGAGATTGGACGTGCAAGGAAATTGGACCGAAAGTGAGGAGTTACCGTCAGAAAGATTGGAAGAGCAATGAGCTTGGACGAAAAGGAAGACTGGACGAGCAGGGAGCTCTGACGAGCAGGAAGAGTGAGAGAGGACTAGAAGGAGCTTGTCAGAAGAAGCCTTGCGTGAAGAATCAAATTAGAATCTTATCTCCTTGGATTGAAGGAACGTTATGGAACTGAGAAAAACATAGAAAAAAAACTGGCCTGTATTTTCGAGATCACGAAACAGCCTCCGTGAAACCTGCCTCAACAGTTCTCTTTCCGGAAAACACATTTTACGTCGGCCTAAACCTGTCTTCACTCAACTCCATCGATTTTTAACTTTTCGGGTCTTTTATCCTTATGATTTTCGAAAATTCGACACATGAAACGTCCATATTTCAATTGGATTATGGCTAGAATAATGTTTATCTAGTCCTCTACACTCGGGGATTGATTTGAATATGGAATATCAGAAGCAAGGAAATTCCGTCCACATATTTTGTTATTTTTGAATAAGTATATAAAAATTAAAGGAAAACACAATGTCCCATTGTTCCGTGAAGTTATAGAATATTCTATACTAAACGAGAACGAGCCCCCAAACGTGTAATTATTGAATTGCGTTTCAAACCCGGGTATCGCTTTTATAAATTGACACGAATGTTTACTATTTTGAGCAAATGCTGTTTAGAATACGCGAATTGGAGCGCGAACAAAGCCATCTTGGATTTCAAACGTAATCAATCGACCTTTTTATTATAGCGGTGATGGTTGGGGGGTGCGAACCGCATGTTTAAAACAAATTGAACGAAAAAGTAGGTAGAAAGGGAAGTTATGGGCGACAAAACTTGAATTTACGATGGAATAAACGGAGTTTTATTTTAACCTGAAGGAAAATTCGCATTTACAGCTTGTGAATATTGCTATTTTTTTTTTCAACGGAAAATGGACAAATGTTTGATTAAGACTTAACTCTAAAAGCCAAGACTTAAACCAACTACTTATAAAAGCTTTTAGTCAACTCTCTCAATAACTAGAGAACTTCAAACAATATTTTTAATCGACTAATTTAATTTCTCACTAAAATTTTCTTGACACTAAACATGTGGTTTTCGAACGGCGGATAATTCCTTAAATCCCACGGCTAAACCTTGAAAAGGGTGCGACTGAATAATTCATCAAGGGGAAAAAAGGAAATTTACACTAAATATTCTTCCAATTAGGCCGCAGAATAAACGAGATATTCCTGGCGTTTAGATTATTTAAGATATCCGATAAAGTTAGGTGCACATTTTCAAGTACTTTTTGAATACATAAAACATCAAAAACAAGTTCTAACATTATTACATGCGTCATCCTTAGTTTTTAACGAAAAATAAGTTTATGTAGCGTACTTATTTTCTTTAAACAATTTTGATTTACCATTTATAACTGTTTACGTCAACGGGTGGAAAAAAAATCGAGTTTTTCGAGCTCATCAAAACAAATCATAGGGTTGGACATTGTGACTTGGACGTGACGTCCCGAACCGGGGGATTCATTGTGATGGAACATCCGTTTTTCATCCTCCAACCCTCAACGTCCCCAAACGATGTAATAATCGATCCAAATCAAAATTTACTGCTTGACAAATCATCGAACAAGAGGAAGAGAAACGTGTGGGCGGTGGAGGAGAATTTTTCCACCAAAATAAGTCCCCGGAAAATGATATTATCGAATTCCTTTCGTTAATATGCAGAGGTTGTATCAGGAGTTAGGCCAAAATCGTGTTATCTCTAATAGACAATCCTAGATCCGTGACCTTGAATACGAAAAGCAGGAGACACACGCCTTAGCCAACAGTGACAGGACCTTCTTACGCCCAATTTATCGAAGCTGAAGATGAGGGAGATCGGAGGATCAAGAAGGCTGAGCGAGCGCATCGGACGAGCAGGGAGATCGGGCACCCGCCGTTTATCTTCCGAGTAGGAAGATTGGAAGACTGGGAAGGCTGGACGAGTAGGGAGACCGGGCGGGCAGGTAGATCGAACGTGAAGGAAAATTGGACGAGCCGAGAGATAGAAAAGTAAGGCGGTTGGACGAGCTCCCGCGGACGAGTAGGAAGATTATAAGTGCAGGGAGATTGGAAGAGGGGGAAGGCTGGACGAGCAGGGAGAATGTGGCGAGCAGGAAGATCGAACGTGAAGGAAAATTGGACTAGCAGGGAGGCGGTTGGACGAGCTCCCGCGGACGAGTAGGAAGATTACACGTGCAGGAGATTGGAAGAGTGGGAAGGCTGGACGAGCAGGGAGAACGTGGCGGGCAGGAAAGGTTGGATGAGCTCCCGCGGACGAGCGGGAAGACTGGACGAGTAGGAAGATTATACGAGCAGGAAGATTGGAAGACTGGGAAGGCTGGACGAGTAGGGAGACCGGGCGGGCAGGAAGATCGAACGTGAAGGAAAATTGAACTAGCAGGGAGATAGAAAAGTAAGGCGGTTGGACGAGCTCCCGCGGACGAGTAGGAAGATTATACGTGCAGGGAGATTGGAAGAGTGGGAGAACGTGGCGGGCAGGAAATCGAACGTGAAGGAAAATTGGAATAGCAGGGATATAGAAAAGTAAGGCGGTTGGATGAGCTCCCGCGGACGAGTAGGAAGACAGGAAGAGCAGGGAGATTATACGAGCAGGTGGATTGGAAGAGAGGAAAGGCTCAGCGAGTAGATGTATCGGGCGAGATCGAAGATGAAGGAAGATGAGGGAAGATCGAACGTGAAGGAAAATTGAACTAGCAAGGAGCTAGAAAAGTAAGGCGGTTGGACGAGCTCCCGCGGACGAGTTGGAAGATTATACGAGCAGGGAGATTGGAAGAGTGAGAAGGCTGGGCGAGCAAGAAGGTCCTACGATCAGAGGATTGGACGATTAAATATCTTAGAATCTTAGCTCCTTAGGGAGAAGGGGATTTAATATTCATAATCTTCAACCCCATAAAATTTCTGTGATATAAAAACTAAAACTTTTCCGTAAAAATGAATAGCTTTCAATAAAAAAATATTCACGATGCAGTTTTATCTTAAAGATGAAATTGCCTCAGTCTATAACGTTTAAATATTTGTAGGAAATTACCTGTCTTGTACTAATTGTTCGATAAATTCTAACTAGAAAGATGTGGAAGGCAGTAAATTATATTTTATAATTACGAACTCGACCCTTTTTCTCCTTTTAAGTCTGATGCATTGCAGGCACGCGACATGAACGAGAGGGAAAGAGAAAAAATGGACTTTTTTTATTTTATAAAATGACTCCGGAGTTTAAAATGTCGGGGATGGCGGTTATCGGGACAGTTTGATAATCGCCCTCGGGTTTTAGTCAAGTCGGATGAGCGGAAAAAGGGTTCCACGTTCTGGAAGAGCTTTTCTCCCCGTGCGGTTTTACTTCCCCGCAGGGGTTGATCCTCTTACACTAACGTTTTAAATTTTAAAAAACACTAAATAAACAACTAAAAACTACCCGGATTGCTAGGAAATCCTTTCTATGTTGGTCACCCTGAAAATTAAAATTCACCGGAGATCCCTGTCATACCATCTGGGGATCACGGACCACCCTGTATCTTAAAATAAAAATAGAAATTCTTACCTGTATCGACTTGCATCTGATATCAGCAGCATTCGCTTTCCCGTACAATTTCAATTCTTGTAAAACACCCTTTAAAATAAAAATAGTAAACAAAAATTTTATAATGACTATCATATTTTCGAGCATCACTTCGAGATTTTGTTAAAAAAATGTTATTTTGAATGCGCTGAAGTTGAAATTTTCATGATAAAAAAAATTTCTCTCATTATGGCCGATTTAAATCGAAACATGAACGATAAATATGATTTACACGCTGAAACGGACACGTTTCGAATTTAAAGTGTATCATAATGAATAATAAAAATGGGGAAATTTTGAGTTTTTTAGGATGTTTTAAGGACGGAGGTTGAGTAGCTACTGGACGTAAAAAAAGAAGGGGTCCAGATTTGAGTAGGGGAGTCATTTTTTTTTCTTCTCCTTTTTCTCAAACAATGGGTCGGTCATCAATATCAAAGAGATCGTTAAGTTTTTTTTGGTATCTTAAAAATTTCAAAGGTCAAGAACCCTATAATGAAGCGTTGCCGCTAATCAGAATCAATAATTTAGATACTAATCAGTAATCAGAAATCATTTAATCAATTTGTTGCAAATTTTGTTGTTCCTTATCACCATAGCAACGCTCAAAATGTAAATAAAATGTTAAAATGAATATTTAAATAAAAGAGTTAATTAAAAAGTATTCGGAATTTTAAAACCATAATGACAGAGATTAACAAGAAGCATTTAAAAAAAATTTTTAATTAAAAATTTTCTCGTTAGATATTTTTAAAAAACTAAAGAAACGCACAATACTTTAGGGCAGCACTTTACTAAGAGAATCGACTTTTACATTTTCCCCTAGGGACAAGAAAAAAAACAGGTTGATTACTAAAAAAGCGTTTTTCTAATATATAAATTAACATTTTCTCATAAAATAAAGGTTAATTTAAGTAAAAGGCTTAAAATATCGATTTTGTGAAAGTCTTTCAAGCACAGTTATCTTTAGAGCATAAAAGGACGCTTTATTTTCCATAATAAATCAAAAAACTTAAAACTCGTATCTCAAAAAGTTGAACGCCTCCGGAAATCATATACAAAAAACTTTCGGAGAAATGACTTTACCTTTTTGGCAACTATTTTCGCAATTTTTAAAAAAGAAGAAGGTAAAAAAAAAGGTGGTTTCGACACGTATTTGAATACAAATCGTTTATTTGATGTTTTTTTTCTTTGTTAGGGTTCCACTTAGTTTTTTTTTGGTTGCCTATTTCGATATACTCGGGATAACGTACTGAATTCGAAATAAGGGGGAATCAAGACGGTGGAATTATCGGTTTGTAAAAGAGATTTTATATACCTGTGCTCGCCGCTCACACATTTACATTTTGAAACTTTATCATTAAAGGAAACAAGTCCGAAATCCTGCGACTACAGAATCGTTACTATTTCAGGAGAAAAAAAACCGGTCATCCCGAATTTTTTGAGTAACTCGGATGATCGTAAACGAGCTTTGCTTGCGAGAGGAAAAAAATTAACCCCTCGAGGGTCAAACGCTCATGGGTTTAATATTTTTCTCTCGCAAGAAAAGCTCAGGGTTAATTTTTTCCCTATTCAGAAATGCTTTCAGCAAAAATAACCCGCAAAAAACGAATTTCCAGAAATTTTTACAGACTTCATAAGGCCAAAAGTAGACAAAACAATCTTATTTTAGGGAGAATTGACCCATAACTAATTATAATATAATATATTGTAATATAATGAAATATAATGTAAAGGACGCTCTTATCCTTTTTAGGACGCTCTTATCCTTCTTAGGACCCTCTTATCCTTCTCAGGACCCTCTTATCCTTCTCAGGGCCCTCTTATCCTTCTAAGGACGCTCTTATCCCTTTCAGAACGTTCTTATCCTTCTCAGGACCCTCTTATTCTTTTTAGGACGCTCTTATCCTTCTCAGGTCCTTCTCAGGACCCTCCTATCCTTCTGAGGACGCTCTTATCCCTTTCAGAACGTTCTTACCCATCTCAGGACGCTCTTATCCCTTTCAGAAGGTTCTTGCCCATCTCAGGACGCTCTTATCCCTCTTAGAACGCTCTTATCCTTCTCAGGACCCTCTTATACTTTTTAGGACGCTCTTATCTCTTTCAGAACGTTCTTGCCCATCTCAGCACGCTCTTATCCCTTTCAGAAGGTTCTTACTCATCTCAGGACGCTCTTATCATTCTCAGGACGCTCTTATCCCTTTTAGGACGGCCTTATCCTTCTCAGGACCCTCTTATACTTTTTAGGACGCTCTTATCTCTTTCAGAACGTTCTTGCCCATCTCAGGACGCTCTTATCCTTCTCAGGGCCCTCTTATCCATCTCAGGACCCTCTTATCCCTTTTAGGACGCTCTTATCATTTTTAGGACGCTCTTATCCTTCTCAGGGCCCTCTTATCCCTAACTATTTGAGCATGCGCAGAAGGGTTTGGACGTCAGATGACTTCAGATTTGACAGGTAAACGATTCGAACGACGTCAATTTTGACGTCCAAATCCTTCTGCACATGCTCCAGGAGTTTCAAATCAGTTTCAAACTGCGGTTGGAATGTTTTCTTAAAGAAAACAAATATTGGAGAAGATTCTAAAATTAAATAAACATTATTCTTCTTTTCTTCCCTCATCTGAAGAAACGACAAGGAATCACGATTTCGAATCGCTTTTAGCCTCCGGAAATCCGATCTCAAAAGATTTTGGCAATTGACCTTAATCACGTTTGAATTTTTATAGTCCGACATTTCAACCTCAAGATAACCAAAAATATTCAAAACATTAATTAATAAAAAAAAGAATTAATAAATGTTTCGTAAAATCCTTAATACGTAACTTTTTTAAACTCTAAGCGCAAAAAGTTAAATCAAAAGTTTGAAAGCTTGTTTCGAAAGCTTAAAGTTATTAATATTTCTACCAACCAAAAGAACAAAAAAAATTAAAAAAAAAAAAAAATTGCGGAAGTTAAAATATAAACTGAAACATTTTATGAATTCCACTATTTACATAAAATTTCTTACTTCATAGAAAAATTACAAGTAAACAATGAATTCTCCATTTTACAATTAACTATTTCGGAATTTAGATGAAAACTATTTTTTTTTCTAGGCTACTTTTTGTAAGGGGTTAATTATTGAGGTCTGGAGCTGCATTGTTCTAGTTTTAGTATTGTCGGTTTCAATTAAACTGAAAAGAGAGATTTAAATTATTTTAAGGGAAAAAATAAGAAAAACTTCTGAAATACAGTCACCGTTCAACATCATGCATTTCACCGTAAAACAGTTGAACATAAAAAATCTGCATTTCGACATAAAAAGTCTCTAGTCCACCATAATGAGTTTCGGCATAATGCAATTGAACATAAAGGTCTCAAAATTTCAAATTTTGAGCATAATTTCAACATAAAGCGTTTCGCCATGAACGACTTCTTTAATAAATGCAAAAGCGTTACGGTGACCCCATACGCTTCTCACCATAAAAGCCTCTCTTTAAACTTGTTGTTTCGCCATAAAACTGTTTCTGTCGTTTGGGCATAATACATTTCATCATAAACTAGGAACAGCGAAAGAGCAAGCTTATTTTCGCCGTTTAAAACGCAATTGTGGCGAAACGACAAAAACCTTAAAAACTCGAATCACTATAATGCAATTTGACATATAGCATCTCACCATAAACTAGGAAAAGCAAGCAGGCAGCCAATGTGATCAGCTCGTTTTATGACACAAGGGGGTTAATTTTTATCCTCTCGCGAGGATGTGCGAATTGCATTATGGTGAACTGTCTATTTTAAGGTTGTCGTTTCGCCATAACGGCGAAAATAAGCTTGCTCTTTGGCTGTCCCTAGTTTATGTTGAGATGTATTATGCCCAATATATCGAAACAAGTTCTTAAAAATGATAGTTTCCTTTATGTTCAACTGCGTTATGTTGAAACGACAAATACGTCGAAACGACAAGAGCTGAATCTCTTCTTTATGGTGAGATATATTATGTTCAAATGCATTATGGTGAACGTTTTCGACTATTTTCTTTATGTTGAGTTTTTTATGGTGAACGGTAAATCGCGATTTTTGCTATTTTATGGTCAAATGCATTATGGCGAACCGCATTATGTCGAAATATACATTGTTCATCAATTTTTTTGAGCGGAGTATCAATTCTATTGTAAAATGAAGGAAAGATTTTTTGATTTTTAAACGAAATTTTCCTCGATATTGGACGTGGGAAATTGATTAGTCTAAACTTGTATTTTATCCCCAAGTTAGGAATCCTCTCCGTGTTGTAAAACCGAGCCAATGATTCACTCCGGGAGAGACACCTGGGTTTCGGCCTCACAACTTTTACCGCCCCCCGAAAACTCGAGCCCGCTTTTCCGGCAATAGAGGGTGGGAAACAAACTATAACCACATCACTGACTCAACAAGTTTAAACTTGCTTCCGAATATAAATCAAGTACGTTTTAAGACCCAGTGAATCGTATGGGAAAAGGAATTTTTTTTTAAATAAGAGAGAAACAAAATTAAGGACTGGGAGAATCTGAAGCAGTTTGATATTCCAGAAGAAACTTTTTATAAATTGAAATTTTTAAAAATTACCTTTTTAAACTTATTTTTAAAAATTTATTTATCTCAAAATCACAAATTTTGCACTTCAGAAGTTTATTTTAGATTAGTTCAGATCAGGATGGAATTCGAACCTACGACCTTTGGGTTACTAGCCCAACACTCTATCAACTAGGAGTTCTTATCCTACCTTTTTCTAATTACATCTTTATCTTTTTGCTGGACAAATCTGCTGTTAATCATTCTACGGTAAAGTTGGTCGAGCGGTTTTAGTACTTAACAGAAGTATTTTATGGTGACGAGAGAAACTGTTGAAATCACACGAGTTAAGGTACTTAGGGCTTACGAGGACATAAAAAGTCTCTTAAAATAAGTAAAATTTGAACTAATTCATTGATTCAAATTTTTAGCTTTTTTATGGAAAGCGAAAAGCGGGAAAATTCGGAAACATTCTTGAGGCTATGGTAAAGGTAAGCTAGATCAAAGGGATCATACTCGATAGATAACGTATAAAATTTCAGAAATAAGGAAGGAAAAAGGAAATTCTTCGCCCAGCGAATGTGAAGTTTTCGGTCTAACGGACGGCCGGCACCTCAGACAGTCATAGCAATCATAGCCATCAATATAAGGTAAGTGGCCAAATTGTTATTAAAAAGTTGGAAAGTCTGATGGAAAGACAGACATATCTCCGCCATTTTTTCGAAATTCAAAAATCGGCCTCGTTACATTCTTGTGCTGTTCTTGGCCGGCCGTAGCATTTTTTTCCGGAACCGTTTACGGCCACAGTTTTCAACCGATTTTCACCAAATTTTCACAAAAATTTCTTTATCCGGTGAAGAAAAATCTAAGATTTTTGAATTTCGAAAAAATGGCGGAGATATGTCTGTTTGAAATTTTAAAAATTCCCTGCGGCCGAACCATTAATCCGATTTTCACCAAAGACTCCTTATATTTTTTACGAACTTTCGGTGTAAAAAAATTGCCACTATTTAATTATTATTTTTATTAGTAGGGAGAAATTTCATACTTCTACCCATTACGAGAGGCACATCCTTAGGCCAAAGAGCCCATTATTTCTACCTTGACACTTAAAAAATTTTTCGAAAAAAAAGGACTTAAAAATTTTTCAGACAAAAAAAGCGCCAACTTAAAAAAGAAAACCCGGAAAATTTTTCGAAAAAAAACCTTAGAAAATTTCTTGAAAAAACTTAAAAAATATTTCGAAAAAAAAAGAAACCAAAAAAACTTCCTCTTCGTTATACTTCCCCTCCCTTATACTTCCCCCTCCTTTATACTTTCCCTCCCTTATACATCCCCTCCGTTGTACTTCCCCCTCCGCTGTACGTCCACACCGTTATACTTCCCCTGACTTATACTCCCCCTCCGTTATACTTCCCCCTCCGCTTTACGTCCACTCCGTTATACTTCCCCCTCCTATATTGTTACTTCCCATTAAGGAAGTTTTCGTTGGAAGCTCTTCAAACCAGTACTTATATTTCATTTACCCTCTCCCAACCTGGTTGGTTGTACAATGACTTCTCTTTCAAGTTAATGGTCTTATATTCAGGGTATTTTTAATGGAAAAGTCTTCGATTTTCATACTTATCAATACGTTAAAATAACAGGAATAACGCCACCAATTTTTATCTCTTTTCCCCATCTTCGGACATTCCTCGTTCCGATCCGGTCACGTATTTTTTTATCGTCCGGTTTGATTACCGTCCGACAATAAACAATGGAGACTGAATAAAGGATGACATCGCGTGATTAATTTGTGTTGATGTTAACAATGGAAGAATATTGACATAAAAATGAAAAGCATCAAGATCAAGTTTCAGAAGCTAATGTTCAACTAATGGCGAACTCAATCCTAAGGCGCGTATTGCGGAATTATGATTTAGAACTTCACATCTGGTGAACAATGTACAAGGCTTTATACTTTATAACACGGTTAACAGTGGCAACTCTATTAACCCGTTTACTGTCAACCAGTTAGCCCCTCATTATACAGCAAGTCTTCCTTATTTCGTAAAACCTCGAAAATTATCTATTTAAGTCACAGTTTCCTTCGTCTTTCAACAAGAGTCGTTTAAAATTTAAATTTCCCCTTTTAAAACAGAAACTTTTTAAATTATTATAATTTTTATGGTAAATATTTTTTTCATAAGCCACTCCAGACTTCGAAAAACTATTTCATAAAAAGAATGCGGACTTAACTTAAGTTGAAAGGACTTTGCTATGAAACTAGACAGAACCCGCTTATAATGCTACTTTGAAGCTGTTTGATCTAAGTTTTAAACTGCTTAAGGTGGACATTGAGGATTAGAGGTAATTAAAAAAACGATCAAACGCCGTAGAAAAGTTAAAAATTTGTAGCCTCTGCGATTTTAAAAATGATCCTATTTTAATTCTTATCAAGGAGTCCGGGGTTCGATCCCAGCGTTGTTGGGAAAAAATTGATTTGTTTCAAAGTCATTGGATTTCTATTTCTCTCCTCTTTCAAGCCCGCTCGCATAAGCCGCTCCTCGGCTTCTTCGACTCACCCTTCTCAATTAAATTGAAAGCCGTAGCATTTTTTACGTGCCGGCCGGCCGGCATCACAGACAAAGTTGAGATCGGTAAAGATGAATATTCGATTTGAACCTCCGGCTTCTGATAGACTCTTCCCCAAAAACCCGACGTGGAGGGTATCAAAATAACTTCTTTAAGGAAGTTAAAATGGTTACGATAATCCTACTAGGCGGATCCGACATCAAAATTAAACCAGAAAAAGAGGGAACCTAAAGTACTTTCCGATATTTGAGCACTAAAAATCGTCGGAAAATTTTTTACAAAAGCTAGTTCTCATTAGTTTGGGAATGTCTATACGGCATTGGGAGCAGTTTTTCCGAAAAAGTTTCCCTTTGGAAAATGGAAAACTTACTTTTCGACAAAAAAATTTTTACAAAAATACCTCTAGTCATTTTGAAGGTTTTGATGAGCTCTTTTCAAAAATATATTAGTTAAGAAAATCCGATGAATGGTTTCGTCGTAATCCTTTTACTAAGATTTTGAGGAAAAATGCAGGAACCATGGAAAAACATAATAGTGATTTTATTGGAGAGATTTTGAGAACTTCAAGCTAATTTTGTTCGCTTTGTTAAGTTAATTTGAATAGGGTTTCAAAATAAGTAGTTTATCGGTGTTTCGATTTAGGCCGTCTAAGACGATTAGGGAAACGAGTTGGTCGATAAATTAAATTCAAAAGCGTTTCGGACAGGGGTTGAAAAACATCTTGAAAATGGGCCTCGAGTATAATTGAAGCCGGGAGAAGGGAAGTTTAATTAAAAACTATAAAACAAAGAAGAGAAATCGCCTAAAAACGAACCCGTTTTTTCCTGCTTCAAAAAGCCGTGGGCGGGAACATCTTTGGATGACAAATGCGAGAGTCGCGTGGTTTCAGTCATGAGCTTCAAAGTCCGACAACATGGATTAACGAGATTTACAACCAAATAATTAGAGCTCGCAATCCTTGTTTCAGAGGGAAAAAAAGAATAAATCAAAACTCTAAAAACCTTTTATCCTATTAGGTGAATTTTTAGTCCCCACAGAGTATAAATATAACAAAAAAAAGTTTCACCCTAAAATTCAAAATTTTTCCAAACATAGCCATAAATCGAAGAATATTGTCGTCAGAGCAGGCGGGAGACTGGGGGGTTGAGAGATGACGTACGACTTTGCTACTTTTTCATCAGGTGTTCACCCGTAGATACCGGATTCTAACGCCTTCACGTTTTGAGGCAGAAGACGCAATCTTTCAAAGGGTCCTATTGTGTACTGGAAAAAGAGATAAATCCCCCTCCTTTTTACCCCCCGCGCGCTTCTTTTTCGACAGGAAGAAAAGGTTAAAAGACTAAACTTTGACACCACTTGTTTCGACCAAAGATAAAAAACTATACCTCAAAACTTTTACGATGTTAAAAAAGACCTCTTTCTTAGCGTCGACATCTACTAACTTGGTTTTCTGCCTTCATCATTTTTTAACTTTATATTCCCGATAATTTTTTTTTCTCCGAGAAAATTCACTTTTTGTATCGGAAGGTTCCCTCCGATTTTAGCCTAAAAAACTGCTGCACCGAGCACTATTTCGAGAAAAATTTCGACTTTCGATAAAACCCCTTTTCAACAGTTTTTTTAAATCAATTAAATTAAATCCTTGATTTTTATTACAGATAAACCCACTTTATTAAACTTCCTTTTGGCAGAGAAATACCCGTTTTACAGGATTTCCGGGCCGAAACACCTGTTCTACAGTATTTTTGGGGCGTTTTCCAAGGTTTTTCCGCAAAGAATCGCCTTTTTTTTTTTTTTTCCTTTTTCTCTTTTCCCTAAACCTTTTTAGGGCCATAACATTGTTAACTTCCTTAAAGAAGTGATTGTGATACCCTCCACGTCGGGTTTTTGGGGAAGAGTCAACTAGAAGCCGGAGGTTCAAATCGAACAATGATCTTTACCGATCTCAACTTTGTCAGTAGTTCCGTCCGGCCGTAACACATTTTCCGGAAAACTTTACGGCCACAGTTTTCCACCGATTTTCACCACATTTTCTTTAGTCTGTAAACAAAAACTAACGAGGGCGATTTTTGAATTTCGAAAAAATGGCGCAGATAAAATTTCATGTCTGTTTGAAATTTTAAAAAATTCGCTGCGGCCATTCGATTTTCACCAAATTTTCACCAGTTATTCCTTATATTTTTCAAGAATTTTTGGTGTAACAAAATTATCATTTTTATTACATTAATTATCATTTTAGTAGGGAGAAATTTCTTACTTCCACCCGTTACGAGAGGGACCTCCCTTGGGCTAAATCCCATTATTTCTCCCTTGATAATGAGAAAAATTTTTTTGAAAAAAAAAAAACCTCCTTACACTTGAAAACTTAAAAGACTCCTTAAACTTAAAAGACCTCCTTGCACTTCCCCTCCGTTATACTTCCCCCTCCGTTATACTTCCCCCTCCGTTATACTTCCCCTCTTTAATACTTCCCCCTCCTATATTGTTCCTTCTCTTTGAGGAAATCTTCGTAGGAAGATCTCCTTAAAGACCTCCTTAAACTTCCCCTCTTTTATGCTTCCCCCTCCGTTATTCTTCCTCTCTTTAATACTTCCCCCTCCTATATTGTTCCTTCTCTTTGAGGAAATTTTCGTTGGAAGATCTCCTTAAAGACCTCCTTAAACTTCCCCTCCTTTATACTTCCCTCTCCGTTATACTTCCCCTCATTAATACTTCCCCCTCCTATATTGTTCCTTCTCTTTGAGGAAGTTTTCGTTGGAAGCTCTTCAAAATAGTACTTTTATTACGAACTACCGCCACATTTTCGGAATTTTTCCTCCGTTTTTTCATAGCTAACCCCCGATCTTTCTTCAGAGAAACTTCACTTTTACCAGGTTTTCAGGCTTTACCTACATCTGGGTAAACTCTCTTTTTTTCACATTTTTGTGCGTTTTTCTCGTTCTTTTCCCCATAGAACCCCAATTTCAAACCGAAAAAAGACTTAAAAACGAAACTGTTAAACCTAAAACATTATTTTCGAGCCATTAAGCTCAAATGAATTTATCCCATGAAATTTTCTCCTGGCTATCGCCCTTCTTAAAAATCTTTTTTTCTTTCTCTAAGCTCCTCCTCGACTTTTGGCTGGGATTCAGGTGTATCATTTTAAGGCCATAAAATCCTCATCGCTTCAACTGACATCATTCACTTTCAAAACGAGGTTCCAGGTTAAATTCGCGCATTAATATTCACAATGTAGTAGTACCAATGAATCCAGAGTTCCTGTTATTGATCAATGTTTCAAGTTATTAATTAACAATCAAATTTACAATACAAGAGAACGCTGACCCTCCCTTCAAATATCCTGAATAAAAGATCAACTTTTTTTTCTGACATGCAAATTTATTTCAAATGTGTTGAGTTTTTCTCAAACTCATCTATCTCGCTTGAACGGAATCCCGTCCGCTCCCATTTAGAAAAATCGTTGAATAAAATATAAGTCGAGGACTTAAAGACTCTTTTTTTTAGAATCCTTTTCTCAGGAAATTTTTTTTCCCCTCCTGAAAATCTGCCACCTGTAATTACAACTTATGCTAATACTTGTGGGGGAGAACAAAAAAGAACAATTTGACTTTAATCTTTCAATATTAATTGGGGTGGAAAAAATGATTCCCGTCGGGAGGCTTTTTTAAGGTTATAATTAGTACTCTTTTGACAGTTTTTAATTTTTTCCGCTCTTCGTTTTTTCTTTATCAAAAGAATTGGTTTCGTTATAAAGATAGAAAAAAATCGTTTTTCTCACAAAGTTTCTGGAAAGGCCGAAAATTCGAATGGGAAAAACGCCAAAGAATCAAAACGTTGTTTGGTCGGACGGAAAAAAACGCGTTCGTGAGTTGAATTCGAAATTTCATAGCCGTTGGAATCCCTCGGGAAAACGTTCGGCTCGAACGGACCTACGTTATCTTAAACACGCGGGGCCCTTCGCGAACGACAAGTGAAAGAGGTGGGCGGGGAAGGGAAAACAAGCCGACGCCCTAGCGAACCCTTCCGCTCCACTAAGTACACAATAACCCAAGATCCGATTTATCTACTTAGCGTCGTTCATCAAATATTTGTTTAAAATTATTAACTATTCCATACGTTATCGATTTTAACTTTTAATTATTAATTCTCTATTCACAGTAATAAGGTTTTTATCTGAACCAATTACCTAATGAATTAATTTTCACGCTAAAAAAAGAGGAA
This sequence comes from Orius insidiosus, assembly GCA_014119065.1. NCBI lineage: Eukaryota > Metazoa > Arthropoda > Insecta > Hemiptera > Anthocoridae > Orius > Orius insidiosus. The sequence continues at coordinate 66,668 of JACGAQ010000263.1, read as the reverse complement.
ACAACATTTTTCTGAGAATTCGACAAAACACACAATGCGTTAATACAAAAATAGGATTAGAAAAACACAAAACGAAACAACATGGCGGCCCTCCGCCATTGACCACACTGTCATTCGATTGTGGCGCTTTCTTCCGGATTAAAACGGAATCTTAATAGTTGGGACATTTTTTAACACTTTTACTCGCACACAGACATTTTTAACTCTAAAAAATTATGATCAGATGTTAAATTCCATGATTATTCATTCTTATGGCGACAATTATGTCGAGACGTTTTTATGACGAAAGATGTGCCCCAAACTCAATCAAGGACAACTTTATAAGAACAGAAGTCCACGTAGACCAAATTTAAGCTTTAGACAAAATAAAATCGACAATTTTTTTTAAAAACAAAAAACCAATCGTACCTACTACAGACACAGGCATTTTTAACTTTAAGAAATTATGACCATATTAAATTCCATAATCATTCATTCTTAAGACGAAATTATGTCACGAAATTATGTCGAAACGTTTTTATGACGAAAGCTGTGCCCCAAACTCACTCTATCACGATTTTTATAGGATCAGAAGACCATGTAGACCAAATTTATTCCAGTTAAATTCCATAATTCTTATGACGAAACTATGTCGAGCCGTTTTTATGACGAAAGGAGTGCCCCAAACTCACTCTATCACGATTTTTATAAGATCAGAAGTCCATGTAGACCAAATTTAAACTTTAAACAAAATAAAATCGACAATTTTTTTAAAAAATAAAAAACCAGTCGTACCACAGACACTTTTACTCATACACAGGCATTTTTAACTTTAAGAAATTATGACCATATTAAATTCCATAATCATTCATTCTTATGACGAAATTATGTCGAAACGTTTTAATGACGAAAGCTGTGCCCCAAACTCACTCTATCACGATTTTTATAGGATCAGAAGTCCATGTAGACCAAATTTATTCCAGTTAAATTCCATAATTCTTATGACGAAATTATGTCGAGCCGTTTTTATGACGAAAGGAGTGCCCCAAACTCACTCTATCACGATTTTTATAAGATCAGAAGTCCATGTAGACCAAATTTAAACTTTAAACAAAATAAAATCGACAATTTAAAAAAATAAAATAAAAAACCAGTCGTACCACAGACACTTTTACTCATACACAGGCATTTTTAACTTTAAGAAATTATGACCATATTAAATTCCATAATCATTCATTTTTATGACGAAATTATGTCGAAACGTTTTTATGACGAAAGCTGTGCCCCAAACTCACGATTTTTATACGATCAGAAGTCCATGTAGACCAAATTTATTCCAGTTAAATTCCATAATTCTTATGACGAAATTATGTCGAAACGTTTTTATGACGAAAGAAGTGCCCCAAACTCACTCTATCACGATTTTTATAGGATCAAAAGTCCATGTAGAACAAATTTAAACTTCAGACAAAATAACATCGACAATTTTTTTAAAATAAAAAACCAGTCGTACCACAGAAACTTTTACTCATACAAGGCATTTTGAACTCTAAGAAATTATGACCAGATTAAATTCCATAATTATTCATTCATATGACGAAATTATGTCGAGGTGTGTTTATGACGAAAGGTCCCCCAATCTCACTCTATCAAGATTTTTATAGGAACAGAAGTCCATGTAGACCAAATTTAAACTTCAGACAAAATAATATCAACAATTTTTTTTTAAATAAAAAACCAGTCGCACTATAGACACTTTTACTCATACACAGGTATTTTTAACTCTAAGAATTATGACCAGATTAAATTCCAGTTAAATTCCATAATTATTCATTCTTATGACGAAATTATGTCGAAACGTTTTTATGACGAAAGCTGTGCCCCAAACTCACTCTATCACGATTTTTATAGGATCAGATGTCCATGTAGACCAAATTTAAACTTCAAACAAAAAAATCGAAAATTCCTTTTTATTTTTTTGGCATGATTTATCAATCTGAAATGTATGGCTATCTCGAAACGCGGTGGTTGGGGAATCGTGTTATAGGGGAAACGTGTTCAAAGTCAGAGCGGGGGGTTTATTACGCGGAGGTTCCTCAGGACGTTGTTTGCCTCGCCGGCTTGATTAAGATCAATCTCTCTTTTGCTTCTGAAAACTCCGGGGGTTGTTTATAATTTATTTAAACCCATCTCTCTACGCCGAGACTTAAAATGCCAATTGTACTGTTTACTCCGCAAATTCAATTAATTTTGGAACGTTTGAGATTTTCTTTTAAATTATTAAGGAACATAAAATTTTTCTTAACACTTTTTTTTCGATTTGAAAAGTTGCTTTGAATATTTTTTTTAGTGAAAATGTGTTTTGGTTGGTGGCCCTTTCATCGTTTGTACGTCTCGGAGTCACACCTCGTTTGGAAACCCCTTTCAAATGGCCGACGCGCGGCTTAAAAGCACTGGAATCAGAGTATTAAAAGGAAAACGTTATTTTCAAAATCTAAAAGCATTTTTTTCCCCCTCCATCCCATTCAAACTTTTTAAAAAAACATTTTATATTGAAAATTTGGTTTCCAAACAATTAAAAGGAGGCGTCTTTTCTAAAGGGTTTGTCCTCGATTTCGATGATGGCGAATGGTTTCCGGGAGAAGTCGAAGGGCCGGAAACTGAGAGGCTTTTTCGCGCTTTCCCGCGTCCCTTTCCCCCTTTCCGCCCCTCTCAAGGGCCTCGTTATTTCCCCCTAACAGTTTTACAACACGTCAGCCCTTGTAAAGGGTTACGAAGGGACTAGTTTATTATAGACTTTTCACTTGGCCATTTTATTATAAGAATCGAGTGGTCTCGTCATCTACGAATGACATATTTGCGATGCGGACAATGGCACTCCAAAAAGTAAAGCCCGGTGATACGTTCCTTCAAATAGAAGGAATCCTTTTAGTTGAAAGGAGAATTTCAAGGAACGTTTTTAACTTCAGTGTCTCTTAGCTTCTAAACTATTAGCTTTGTTCCAACCGCAGTTTGAAACTCTTGGAGCATGCGCAGATTTCGACCACATATTCATTTGTCCGTCAAATCTGAAGTCATCTGACGTCAAATTCGACGTGCAGATCCTTCTGCGCATGCTCCAGGATCATGGTAATTGACTCTCTCCACACTACAATTTACAATAAAAAGCAATCTAGAACTAATACACATTTTGAGGCTGAAGGGCACTTAAAAAAGAGCTAAGGTTTCAAGAAGTCTACTTGGAAGCTTTTAACTCTTGAAACTTTCAAAGTTTCAAAATAATAGAGTTTTATTTTGAATCGAATTAAATTGCCAGATTGTTGAAAAAAAAAACCCAGTGATTTAAACAGTGGTTTTAAAAGAATCCCTGAACTCCTTTGAATATACATGAGGCCACCTTTAAACCTTTAAAACCGTCTTTACACGAATAGCACTGAGAAACTTTTATAAAATAGGTATTTTTAAAAACCGGTTTTTTCGAATACCGATCCGCCGATGTGGAAAAACCGCCCCTTACGGTCAGAGGGATCTTAAAATATGAAATCCTTCTCCCAAGGGTTGAATCTAATATTTTCACTTGTTAGAGACGTTACGAAATCCAATCATTCTCCTCCAAATGTTCTTGTTTTACGGACCGGACGAAACCGACCTTTTATGGGTCAATATACTAAAAAAAAGGGTTATATTTTATATTTAAAAATGAACGAAACCCTTAAATTTTTATTATTTTTTAACTTTTTAAAACTATTGTGATACCTCCTCATCGGGTTTTTGGGGAAGGGTCTTCCAGACCCCGGAGGGTCAATTCGAATATTGATCTGTACCGATCTCAACTTTTTCTGTGGTAGGTGATACTTCTCCTTCGTTATACTTCCCCTCCCTTATACATCCCCCTCCGTTATACTTCCCCCTCCGTTATACTTCCTTTCCCTTAACTTCCCCTCCCACACTCCAGTTTTCAACCTATTTCCACCAAATTTTCACAAAAATTTCTTTAGCCAGTGAAGAAGAATGTAACGAGGGCGATTTTTGAATTTTTCGAAAAAATGGCAGAGATATGTCTTTTTGAAATTTTAAAAAATTCGCTGCGGCCGAACCGTTAATCCGATTTTCACCAAATTTTCACCAATTACTCCTTATATTTTTTACGAATTTTTGGTGTAAAAAAATTGCTACTTTTTAATTATTATTATTATTTTTTTTTTTAGTAGGGAGAAATTTCGTACTTCTACCCGTTAAGAGAGGCACATCCGTAGGCAAAGGAGCCCATTATTTCTACCTTGACACTTAAAAAAATTTCGAAAAAAAGAACTTATAAATTTTTCAAAAAAAAAAAAAACGCAAATTAAAAAAACCGGAAAATTAAAAAAAAAACTCGGAAAATTTAAAAAAAAACTTAGAAAATTTCTTGAAAGAACTTAAAAAAAACTTCGAAAAATTTTCGAAAAAATACTTCCCCCTCCCTCATACTTCCCCTTCCTTGTACTTCCTCTCCCTTATACTTCCCCATCTTTTATACTTACTCTCCCTTATAATTCCCTCTCCTTTATATTTCCCCCTCCTCTATACTTCCCCCTTCGTTATACTTCCCTCTCTGTTATACTTCCCTCTCTGTTATACTTCCCCCTCCTATATTGTTACTTCTCTCTAAGGAAGTTTTCGTTGGAAGCTCTTCAAACCAGTATTTTTTTCTGAATGCGATCAACGGAATTCATCAAAAAGAGAGTTTGATTTTCGGCGGCCATTTTTTCACCCGATTATTGCCCTAGTTTGAATTATAAGAGGTCAATATAAAGTTTCGTTATTCACCGGTGAATTTTCCGGATCCATACATGCATATTTATGAGCCGGGGAGACTCCAGAGAACAAAACAAGAAAGCCATTTCTCTCGCTTTACAAGTGGTCAAAACGTACTTTTGTTTTAATGAACTTTCTTAACCGAGACGTTCACCGAAAATTTAACTTCAACGCTTCTAAAAACCGCGCGGGGAAGAATCTCACAATTTAAAATTTAATCGACCATAATCTCCCATCAAATTAGGAAACTTTTGTTTAATCTATAAACTTTGGTAATTATGTTTAAGCCACTTTCTGAATCGAAAGCCGTCATAACTACTTTTAAAAATAAAAAACAAGAAGAAACAAAGGATTAAAATGTATTATTTTTAAAATAAAAACTTTTTTTTGTTGCCCTTTTCGTTGACAATGGGGAAGGAAACAATAAAAACGGGGCGCTGAGGTTATAACAAGCCTTCACAACATTCACGTCGTGCGGGTCTCATCTAACCAAAATAATCTTCACTTTTTGCCTCCTTGGACCCTAAAAAGCGATTTTTTTCGTTACGTAGGCTTCCCTCTTAATTATGGTTTTTGTTTAATATTTTGAGATCAATGATAGGTGGTATTTTTTTCATCCCCTTTTCAGGGATTTTAGGTCTTTCCACGCAAGGAGTACGAGTCAAATAACATGACCACTGACCCACGAATTTTAGAGTGTTTGGTGAAAATTCAAATTTGTGATTTCCATGAAATCAATATTCGAGTATCAAATATTAATTTTTCATATTTACCCCCTCCGGTTTACTTTCCCAACTCGAAAGTTGTACAACAATGTGAAAAGCGTAAATCAAAATAGAGAGGAAATTTAATAAAGGCGAATCCCTCCCTCACCCTCGCGCCCTTTTTGAAATCAAGTTTATATTCTCATACGTCTTTAAAATTTTCTCGTATTAAATACAGGGTAACGAAGGGGTCGTTAAGCCAGGGGAGGGCGAAGGTTGCTTCCCGTGCTAAGTGATTACCTGTGCAAAGAACACTTCAACCCTGCCTAAATCCTCGACTTTTAACGGGAGGGAAGGGAGAAAAAAAAAGGAAGGTGTGGTAAAAGATTTCCCATTAACACAACTGAGAGGGTAACTCGTTTAAAAAAAATAAATAGCCCCACTAAGTACATGACCAAATCTTACCATTAAGATAATAACGTTATTATAAATTATTAAAATTTCGTAAAGAAAATACTGGTTTGAAGAGCTTCCAACGAAAACTTCCTTACAGAGAAGTAAACTTCTTTAAGGAAGTTAAAAATAAAGGAGGGGGAAGTATATAGGAGGGGAAGTATAACAGAGGGGGAAGTATAACAGAACAAAAGTATAACGAAGGGGAATGTATAAGGGAGGGAAAGTATGAAGGAAGGGGAAGTAAAAGGGAGGGGAAGTATAACGGAGCGGGAAGTTTTTTATTTTTTTTTTTTCAAAAATTTTCATTAAGTTGACCGAAAACTTGTCAATGCTAAATGCAAGAAAGACATCCTTGTTAAATGCAAAAACAACAGCATTTTCCCACGATACATTGAAAATCTACCCAAAAATTTTCCTGGTTTTCTTTTTTTTTAAATTTAATTTTCCGAGTTTTTTTTTCCGAAAAATTTTTAAGTTTTTTCTTTGTCAAAAAATTTTCTAAGTTTTTTTTTCCAAAAATTTTCCGGGTTTTCTTTTTTTTGCGTTTTATTCTGAAAAATTTTCTAAGTTATTTTTTTTTCGAAAATATTTTTAAGTGTCAAGGGCGGACAAACGATTTGAACGACGTCAAATATGACGGCCAATTCCTTCTGCGCATGCTCCAGGAGTTTCAAACCAATTTCAAACTGCGGTTGGAACGAAGCTTATATTTAGTTCTTACGATCTTTCAAGAAAACAATGAAAAAGTACTGGTTTGAAGAGCTTCCAAACTTCCTTAAAGAGAAGTAACAATATAGGGGGAAAGTATAACGAATGGGGAAGTATATGGGAGAGGAAGTATAACGAAGGGGGATGTATAAGGGAGGGAAAGTATAAAGGAGGGGGAAGTATAACGGAGGGGAAAGTTTTTTTTTTTCGAAAAATTTTCCAAGTTTTTTCAAGAAATTTTCTAAGATTTTTTGAAGAATTTTCCGAGTTTTTTTTTCGAACATTTTTTAAGTATCAAGGTAGAAATAGTGGGCTCCTTGGCCTGGGGATGTGCCTCTCGTAATGGGTAGAGGTATGAAATTTCTCCCCACTAATAAAATAATAATTAAAAAGTGGCAATTTTTTTACACCAAAAATGCGTCAATAATATAAGGAGTATTTGGTGAAAATTTGGTGAAAATCGGACCAACGGTTCGGCCGCAACGAATTTTTTAAAATTTCAAACAGACATATCTCCACCATTTTTCGAAATTCAAAAACCGCCCTCGTTTCATTCTTCTTCACCGGCTAAAGAAATTTGTGTGAAAATTTGGTGAAAATCGGATGAAAACTGTGGCCGAAAAGTGTTCCGGAAAAATGCTACGGACGGCCGGCCGGCACCACAGACTCGGGGTCAGGAAGACCCTTCCCCAAAAACCCGACGTGGAGGGTATCACAATAACTTCTTTAAGAAAGTAAAAAAACTGGTTATCCTTCTTTTCTTGTGTTCGAGAGAGAGAATCTTAACATTTCAAACAGTGTTTATTTTATACTGATATTTCGAGGTTAGATATAAAATGACAAAAAAGCCGATAATCTGAACGATGAGACATATAAGGATATGGCTGTAGTTCGAGACGTTGATGAAATAAGAGCGGAAAAGTCCCATCGAAAAGAGATTCAACACGATAATCATCGAAAGCATCGTCGACCTCATTTTCTCCGGAGATTCCAAATATACGAATCTATAGTACGAGCTTGAAGTTATAGCGTTGGCAAAACTGATAAATATCAAAGGAATCAACAGATGGAAATAATAAAATGGAGAGGTCCTTCGACTAAAAAATTCTGCATCTCGAAACGTCGTATAGGGCGGTTTTCGTAGACAAAAAGGACGTTCATCGTCGACGATTTGAATGGACCGATCGATGTGTAGTTTTCGTAGTATCTGGGAGGTTGAAAGAAGGTATATGTGACGTTGTATTCGACATCAGGGTCCAAAATAATGACGTCACGGTTTACAAACGACATCGTTATGACATCATGAGAATTTGGTTTCGTCAAATTAAGAATAAACTGATTACTCCTAATAGAGCTAACCAAATATAAAATACTTTATCCGCAGTATTTTTCAATTTGAATAAACTCGGGTCGCGTTGGCTGTTTTTCTCGATGCCTTCCGAAGTTACAATGTAGGAAATGGTCGTTTTATCGATCAGATGGAAATATTTTATATCTTTTTTTAATTTTTGTTCTAAATTTTCAATTCTAATATGTCTATATTCTTCTTTTGAGGATTTCATTTTGATGTTTTTTATTAACGCGAATTCGTAAGCGTTGATGTTCTGGACGCCGAACCATGCGGAGGAAACGGTCGTTTTAGTGCCAAATGAGTTGTAGATTCTTACCTGACTTTTCAGAGGTTGAGGAACGTACTGTAAGTTAATTTCCAAGCTAATTTGAATATAAAGAAGAGTCAATAACGCCACGAAAAGAAGACAATACGCAGATAGAACGTAATGAAGATCTCTGAATTTACGCTTTTTGAGAAAAGGGTGTAGAATAAATTCAAAAATTGGAAAAGTAAAGGCGTCGAATGTCATCCACCAGTATTTCCCGGTTTCCTCTGGTGTGAACTCTTCAAAGGGCAAGATCATAAATTGAGAATGAAAATTAGCTGTGGCGATAATGAACATCATAAAATTGCCTAAAAACACGCCTGGGATTAAGATGAGAAACGTAGAGCGAAGGCCGATGGTTTGCCAAATGATATAGTCGGAGCAAAGAGGTTTTGAATTAAAAAGCCAATGTTTTGGAGGTGGTTTTCTTCTCAGTGGTATCTGCGGCTCTTTTTTTGACGTGAAGAAACTAGCAAGCCAACCGAAAAACGTTTTTTTCTTCGGTTCTTCAGCTCCTTCTATCTTCGGCGGTGAAGGTTCTCTTGTGATCGCTCTATATCCCCATTTTTCGATAGTCGCCGGCGGCTCCGCTACAGCAAGCGCTTCATCATAATCGAATTTTTCGGGCTTCATATTCAAAAGGCTGGACATACTCGCACGTAAATCTTTCGCCGTAATTTTGGGTGGTTTGTTGATCAAAGAGAGTAAACAACACCTCAAACAGTTTTCCCATATGCGAAAATAGACTGGATCTAAATAAATGAAAGGGTTTACGGAGCAGAACCAGCCTAAGTAAAACAAACCTAAAGCAACACCTAAGCCAAAGATAATCATCCAGTAATAGTCATCAGTGAGGCCATAAACGTATAGAACGTTTGCCAAAAAGATGCCGACAACTCGAATATAAATCAGAATGAAAATGTACCTTTTGAATCGTTCCAGATCGTCTACTGCATAAAATTGATCCATTAATAACGAGTTGCGTACGCCAGAGGTCGAGATGTAGAAATAAAAAAGCATTTTTGAGACCAAAAGAAGGTTCTCACGGCGTCTTCTTCGAATTCGGAATGTGCGAAAAGTGCTGCGATGCTTGATAGGATGGCAAGGACGATTCCCGCCATCGTCACGAATGTTTTGCCAATGTAGCTGTCGGAGAACCATCCGACGACTGCTGTAAAAATGGCGAAAACGCACAGAAGCTGCGTTGATATGTACGGATGGTGGGTATGATCGGCAAACTTCATCGTCAGCTCGTATCCAGTTTGAAGCTCCGTTTTGACCCGTAGCGACTGCAGAGTGAACGTAAAAACACCTTCAGCGAACAATACTCCCTTGTAAGTGCTCCAATACCTCGGCATTTTAAATATAACTTTAAAAAGTTAAAATCGAGATTTCGTAATGTAAAACTGTTTTAAACATGTGTTTAATGTCAACTTGGGTCCACAACTCTTGAAAGGTTAATTAACCGGCCGTTCAAACTGCTTGTTTTACGCCCGGGGAAGTTCCGATGGGAGAGAAATCGGTTTGTTTAACAAGATGAGAACCCGGGCATTTTGAAACCTCTCCACCGTTTTCCGGTTGGCCCTTCGGCAATAAAACCCTTCTCAAAGACGGCAGACGAGTATCGGACTCTCGGTGAAATTTATTGCCCTTCCTTTTGAGTCTAATTGAACAGTTGCAGGTGACACCTCAACACCCACCTTTTTACTAAAAATTACGAATTTGTAAGCCTTCTTATTAAAATTCATCGATCGGCATTTATATTTAAATTGAGTACATTGTCATGAGAGTTTAATCAAACTACATGTAAATCTATGCAAAAAAACTTTTTCCCCTAGGGTTTTTTTTTCTCGTCTCCCGTGGGAAGTCTTTCATTTTAAAAGTAAAAATTTTGTGAAAATCTGAATAAATTTTTTTTCCTCCACGGGTGGACAAAATGCGGTTATAAATCCCGTTGATGTGCTCGATCGCTCGTGTCTCATTAAGTTAGTCCGCGGCCCTTGTAGCGAAATCGGACGATTTATCATTCTATGGGTAAAATAGGGGATTTTAGATTGAAAAATGCTTTAACTAGGCGTTAAGTATTAAAACCTCGTTTAAATATTAACTAGAGTACCTTTAAAAATGGATGCTGTAATGGATGCGGGGCTGGCATTAGTTGATGTTTCCCGCTGAACCATCCGGCGGTCGTCCCTACGACGAGAACCGCCGCCAGGAGGAAAGTGACTATTATAGCACCCACGACGATTTTGCTCCGGGATGACATTACGATCGCCATTTCCCATCACAGATAATCCATTCACTTTTCAAAAACTTCACTTTTTCACACATAAAATATCATTAGGTAGAGCTAGAGGGCAGAACCTTTCAATTTATGAGATTAGAGTTTTGAAAACGCCAATTTGCTGTCACCGTTTGGGGTGTAGAAGGGGGTCAAAAAGCGTTTTTTTAAAAATCAAGTATCAAAATTACACCTAAAAATTGAATTCACCTCGGGAGCGAATTATTGACCCCTTAAAGGGAGATAGTTTCTTTCACTCCCGGCATTTTCCTCCATATCTTTGTAAAACATTACGACGAAACTATTCATCAGATTTTCTTAAATAATATGTTTTTGAAAAGAGCTCGTCAAAACCTTCAAAATGACTAGCAGTTATTTGTGTAAAATTTTTTTGTCGAAAAATAAGTTTTCCATTTTCCAAAGGAAAACTTTTTCGGAAAAACTGCTCCCAAGGCCGCCTAGGCATTCCCAAAATAAAGAAAACGAGCTTTTTTAAAAAAATTTTCGACGATTCTTAGGGCTCAAATTTAGGAAAGTAATTTTAGGGGTTGCGATCTCTTGTTTTTGAAACAAAAAGATGGCCCTTTATAACTCCGAAACCGTTCACTTTAGCAAGATTATGTACTAAGCAATATTTGTTGGAAATTTAACGTAGAATATTTTTGTACTTTATATTTTTTGCTCTAAACCTTGTAGTTTACGAGATATTTGATAAAAACTGATAAACAATTTTCGACACTCTCCACCGCCAAACAAAGGCTGATGGCACATTTTGGCGTGATCAAAAAACTTTTCCCTATAATTGAAAGGTCCTGCTTGCCCCACATCTTACTCTGAGTAAATTAAAAAAAAGATATTTCTGAACGGTTTTTAATAAGCAACATGGCTCAACGACAGTTGAGATATCAAGACATAAGAATACTTTTGAACCTTATTTTCCCTTTCAAAAAACAGGCAACCTTCTTGCTGCACGACTCGGCAATAAATTCGAGTTTGACCTGAATTTGAAGTGAACGAAGGCACGTCACGTCGTCGGTTTATGCAGTCTCATAGGCGAGACCCCCCTCCGGATCCTGGGCTACCCTTAAATAAATTCAAATTCTCGCGAAATCCACGTTAGTCTTAAATAAAAAAGTGACTGAGGACTTTTTCCATTTAAATAAAAATATGGATGCAAATTTTATTCATAAAGTTAGAAAAGGAAAATAAAATAGTTTACCAATATTTCTGCATATTTTAACTCGTTTTTTTCCACTTGATGGCACAGAAAAATTATTTAATGAAATTGAATTTTTTTTAACATAAAAAAAACTTTTCTTTCTAAAAGGGGAAGTTTTAATAAAAAACTTTTTTAAGTTTTGGTGATTTTAAAGGCTTTATAAAGGAGCAATTCAAAAATCGTTTAAAGTATACGCAGGGCGTGAAAAATTTTAAAATAATTTTATGAAGAAAAAAGAAATTAAGGAAATTTCTTCGTTTTGAAATTACCTATAAAAAAGGATCTTTTTTATTATTAAAATAATTGTTGAATAATTTTTTTAAATTAAATAAACCGTTCAGAAATTTAAAAACGTACTTAATTAGTTTTTTAACTTACATTTTAATCACCTAAAATTCTTTAATAAATAAAACAAAAAAGTAAATAAAAAAATTAAGTTTTACGCGATGTATTTTTTGCGGACATGCCAACGGTCTGGCGAGTTGTCTGATCGGAGGCGGCAAAGCCACTGGATGTTTCGAAGGCGGCTCCGCGAGGGGTTGGGTGGAAAAGAGGAGGAAGGAGGTGCCTGCATTTTTTTTTATTCTGATGCCTCGTGGTGTTTTTTTTGTCCCTTAACACGTGGTCTTCTCAAGTGGAAGTACTATAAACGGACTAAAGGAGGCCCTTTTTATGGATTTTTTTTCCACTCAAGATAATTTTGTAATTGATATCACAGTCAAGTTTTATTTATGGGGATATTTAAGTTCTTCCGGGTTAAGATCGTCGGTAAAATTGAAAAACCGACTCAGTGGGTCAGTATTCGAGGACTTAAAAGACAGGTTGACCACTCTCCAAGAAAAATTTTTTTACCTCGCGGTTTTTCGAACAAAAACTCTCTTTTCCCTAGATTTTTGGTGCTTTCCCTACCGTAATTTTTTGAGAAAACCTCTTTAATCTGTTTTTAGGGAATTTTTCTCGGTTATAAGGCCTTTTCCTAATTTTCAGGCGTCTTTTTTGCTCTTTTGGCCAGGAGACTCATTTTTTTACAAGTTTTGGGAATTTTCCCATCTCTTTTGAACGAGAAAACCACCTGTCTAAAAAATTTTGGAGAATATCTCGATTTTTTGACGGAGAAACTCATTTTAACTTCCTTAAAGAAGTTATTGTGATAACGAAGGGTTTTTGGGGAAGGGTCTTCCAGACCCCGGAGGGTCAAATCGACCCATCTCAACTTTGTCTGTGGAGCCGGCCGGCCGTACTATTTTCCGAAACACTTTACGGCCAAAGTTTTTAACCGATTTTCACCAAATTTTTATTTTCTTTAGTCGGTGAACAAGAAACTAACGAGGGCGATTTTTGAGTTTCGAAAAAAATTCGCTGCGGCCGAACCGTTGGTCCGATTTTCCTCAAATTTTCATTAATTACTCCTTAAACTTTTTACGAATTATTTGTGTAAAAAAATTTTTTTTACATTAATTATCATTTTGTAGGGAGAAATTTCCTACTTCCACCCCTTACGAGAGGGACCTCTCTTGGGCAAAAATCCCATTATTTCTACCTTGACATGTACTTAAAAATTTTCGAAAATAAAGGAATTAAAATTTTTTTGGAAAAAAAAAGCGCAAATTTAAAAAAAAAACAAAATTTTTCAAAAAAAAAACTTAGAATTTTTTGAAAAAAAAAAAAACTCGAAAAAATTTTGGAAAAAAATCCGAAAATTATTTTTAAAAAAACTTAAATATTTTTTTGTAAAAAAAAAACTTCCCCTCCGTTATACTTCCCCTCCCCTTTAACCTCCGTTATACTTCTTATACTTCCCCTCCGTTTACTTCCTTTATACTTCCCCCTCCGTTATACTTCCTCCTTATATTTCCCCTCCGTTATATTCGCTCCCTTATACCTCCCCCTCCTTATACTCCCCCTCCGTATACTTCGCTCCTTTACCTCCCCCTCCTTTATACTTCCCCCTTATACCTTCGCTCCCTTATACCTCCCCTCCTTTATACTTCCCGCTCCTATATTTTTACTTCTCTTTAAGTAAGTTTTCGTTGGAAGCTCTTCAAACTAGTACTTTTTCCCCGATTCATGGCAATTTCCTCTCTTTAGGGAGAAAATTCTTTTCATCAGAATTTTGGCTTTTCCTTCCTCTTTTCACCGAAAAAAATCGCTAATTTTCCCCTAAAAAATCCCCCCTTCCTAATTTTTAAAAACCGAATTAAAAAAAATGTTTTCTTGGTAAACCTCAGATTCAAGCCCAAATTCCTATAAACAAAAAAATTTACAAAACTCCAATTTTTATCTTTTTCTTCTAAAAGTCCACTTTTTCTTGCTTATTTAATTTGACCGCTCTCAGAAAAGTTATTCCATGGAGAGGTCTAGCCCACGCCATGAAGTCATTCAAAATGAGTTCTTTTTATTTCACTATAAATAACCCACATTAATTTTAACAATTTAGTCTTAAAACGTAAATCATACAATAAATGGAAAATTTAAAAGTTGATGAGATAGAAAAGTGTTTTCGTTTATCTAAGAGGGTTCGATAAGGAAGTTTAGCGAAAAGGAGAAAGAGCATTAATTAACCTTCCTTTATTCAAAAAGGAAAGGAATTTTCTCACTCTTTCGATTTATTTCCTCAACGCCCTTCGGCGCTTTTCTTCCTCTTCGTTGATTAATACATTTTTTTTTCTTTTTCTTTCCGGACGTCTCGAAGTTTCCCTTAATCGTCTTCGACAGAGGAAATGCACGGCAGATTAGAAAATCTCGATAAGAGGCAATTTCTGTCTTAATTGAAAAATCGTTATGGAAATTACTGAAAAATAATTTACCCCTGAATATAAAAAAAAAGCAATCCCAATAAGTAGAGCCTAAAAAAAGGTGTTTCATGCGTGTATTCATCTTGTAATCAAAAGCTCGCTATTCATCTGAAGAAGCAGATGGCCTATTGTTCCTCAAGATGGGGGAGTAATATTTTGAAAAATAACTAAGAAAGAAAAATAAAAAAAGGGAAGTTAAAAAATGAAAAAAGGGAAAGGGTTAAAGGAGACTATAAATAAAGGTTTTATTACCTTTTTCATACAAATGGACGTCGAACGATTTAAGTTAATACAAACAGTTTTTCTTCTTCCGAAGGGTCGAAATTAAACCTTTATTGGTTTTCGATTGTTCAAGTTGGCAATATTGGAGAAATTAATTTCGATCTCGTCTGTGATGCTCGAATGAGAAATTGTTTCTACTTACATAAAGAGGCTCTTTTATGATAGGACCTGCCTGACCGATGTAAAGAGTGGAGGCGGCGTCGAAATTCAATTCTTGAGGTACTTTCGTCACGGCGATCGACTCGTAGAATTTACAGTTGAGCGAAAGGTCGACGCGGTCGTCGCGTACGGCGATTGTCACCGGCGTCAGTTTAGTGAACGTCGTCTTCACTCGGAAAGAAGCCAGGATATGCGACGTGTACTGCCCGCCGTTGTTTACATCCGTGTAGTATAATATAACATCGCTCTTTTCCTCTCCGACTACTTTCACTGACACTCCGAGCTGGACTATCTATGGAAATTTTTAAAATGTCAATCAAATAAAAATTATTTTAAATTTTATTTTAATTGCGTATAATATCCCGCAAGGTAATTGATTTTAATATCAACAAACCAATAATAGAGGAAGAAATGACAGGATAGGTTCACAGTGAAAAGATAGAGGGAATAGCTCACCTGATGAGGCTTTTTAAGCCGAAACGCGTCGTGATATACAGACATTTCTTCCTCTATTATTGGTAATGTTTGAATTAAATCAATTACATACCTTGCGGGATATTATACGCATTTAAAATTAAATGAATAGTAAAGTAATGCCATGGCAACAAATCTGTCATTAAAAACCAATAATGAGGTGGTGAGTGGCTCTATCTCTTGGAGAACGGTGGCGGCGGTGAGCTTTAGGGAGACGGTTTGTTTCCCGCTGTTTCCACTAAGCCTCTCGGAGAATAGGTTCACAGTGAAAAGATAGAAATGATTGTGATAGAGCTGTGCTCACCTGACGAGGCTTTTTAAGCCGAAACGCGTCGTGAGATAGCCGTTATCAGTCATTTCTTCCTCTATTATTAGTTAATTGTTTGATATTAACATAAAAATTCTTGGGGGAAAGGTTTCCTCTTATAGGGGATTCAGTAACGTGGAATGGCTTATATCGGATTTAACCCCATTCCGGTCTTTCCTCAATCAACTCGCTAACCGTAATCTACGCTAATCTTCCTCTAAGGCGTAGTTAATATAACTTTACTTTTCTTAACGGGTTCAAAATCAAAATGTCCGTTGATTCCGAAATCGATACTTACGGTCTCGAGGGGTTGACGATTGCGAAAAGGAATCCGCCCCCGTCGGGGCTTTCAAGTCTGAGTACGAATCTGATTGAAAATTGAGGGAAAAGCCTTTCGGGTACGTAAAGCCGATGAGGCACTTTGACGTCGGAGCCCGGTTTCATTCCGAGCGCAGGGAAGCCGTCAGATCCGCTTGCGAAGAAGAGGTTCGACGACGAATCAAACGGTATTTGATCGCGAGAAGAAATCGATTTCATCCGCGTCTGAAAAAGAAAAAGATCAAGATTAACATCAGCCTTCATCCTTCTAATGTCCAATAGCTTCTTTGCTTGTCCTCATTCATCAAGAACTTTCAATAACCAGTTTGTTATTCCATGACGTCAGTTTTAGTTTGCAAAAGGTGAAGCATCCTTAATTAAATTCAGTTAAATCATCAGAATTACTTATGAGCACCTAATAAATTTCACGGGTCTATCAATCTCCAATGAAGAGAAATGAAAGATTCTAACAGGTGGGACGAGAATACAGGACTGAGAGTGAAACCTAGCGGGAGGTCCGAAGCATCGAGTGCGAGAGAAATCCGTCAGGTGGAACACCGGTCTAATTTAGGAAAAGATGCTGTAGCGTAAGTTCTACCGGCTCTCTCATTTTTCCTGGGGTTTCAGAAGAGCAAAAATACTGATTAATTTCTCACATCACCTGTTGGCTAAATCGTGAGCTACGCGTTTTCTGTTGGTAATAGGGTTAAACACCAACAGAATTCGATTCTCCACATTTACCATCAGAAACAATGCACAAACTCAAAATTGATAAAAAAAAATGAGATAGCCGGTGTTAGAACTAACGCGGCGATATATAATTTTGTATGACATTTCTGAAAGAGCTACTGCGTCTGTTGTGCATCAAAAGAAAAATTCCGTTAAAAAATCGCTAACTTTCTGAAGTTTGGGTTCTAACTTGAAAAAAGGCCGTTAGCGATGACATCTCGTGATGCAGAATGTGAAGATGCTTGAATTTGTGATAGGTAGTAGGATTCTTCGGACAAAAAGAAGTGGGAAAAAAATGCTATGGACGGCCGGCCGGAACCACGGACAAAATTGAGATTGGTAAAGATCAATATTCGATACCCTCCGAGGGCTGGAAGACCCTTCCCCAAAAACCCGACGTGGAGGGTATCACAATAACTTCTTTGAGCAAGTTAAAAATGAAATGGATTTTAGCGCAAAAAACGCTAAAATTTGACATTTTTTGAAGTTATCGAAAAAAGACATAAAAGACAAGGCATTAAAAAGACGCTATAACGTAGCTTCTCGGCATAAAAAGGCGCTATAAAGTAGCTTTTCGTCATAAAAGACGCTATAAAGTAGCTTATCGGCATAAAATGGTGCTATAACGTAGCTTCTCAGCATGAAAAGACACTATAACGTAGCTTCTCGGCATTAAAATTCGCTACAAAGTAGCTTCTTGGCAAAATAAAGGCGCTATAAAGTAGCTTTTCGGCATTAAAAGACGCTATAACGTAGCTTCTCGCCATGAAAGACGCTATAACGTAGTTTCTCAGCATAAAAAGACGCTATAAAGTAGCTTTTCGGCATAAAAAGACGCTATAACGTAGCTTCTAGCTATGTAAAGACGTTATAGAGTCGATGGCGATTACGAATCTGAAATAAAAAATTGGGGTTCTCATTTGAAATAACGAAGTTAGGCTCAGTTGGGGCACCCTGTATATCTAAACACATTTTAAACTACACCATCAATTTCTTTGGTTTAAATTAAAGGAGGTTTGCATTTAACTTTTTTTATAAAACCACTTTTTAACGATGTCGACGTGTGCCATGTATTTCCGGACACCCCGTATACCATGTATTTCCGGACACCCGTATACCATGTATTTCCGGACACCCCGTATACCCTGTATTTTCGGACACCCCGTATACCATGGAAGAAAATCCTTTTTTTTATGACAAAATTCCTATAATGCTGTAATTAACCCTTTTTTGTAATGAACAGGATTAGAGCTTGTTTCACTGGTCAACATTTTGCCACTTTCATTATTATCCTATCGTTAATTATTATCTGTTAGCACTTCCGGGGGTTGGTTCATTAAGAACGGAAGATAATAAACGCGGGCATCAAAACTTTGTAGCCTTTTGTTAATTTCAGCTCGGAGGGCAACTTATCCGCTCTAATCAATAACACGAAATTGGCAGAAACGCTAAGGATCTTTTTGATCTAAGCAAAATATATGTGTTATATAAGGTGAAAAGATGTCCTCGAGGGAGCTGTAAGGCATTCCTGTTGATTGCGTTTCTGCCCCTGGAGGCAACATGAGGCGTATTGCGGGATTCGGATTACTTTGTCTGATTGTGTTCACTCTCAACTTCAATATACAATATTTTTCATAGATGATAAAAAAAAGTATTAGGTGTGGTTAATTTTAAATCCTTTTTGAAAAGCCTTTTGAACAGGGAAAGCCCTTAGGTTATTTTTCACGAGTGTGGAGAACCCTTTTGAATTCACCCTTGTTCACATGTAGGTAATTGCCCTCGGGGACACGCGTTTTGTCGGCAGCGATATCGCTGTAAAATACGTTTGTTTAAGCCCACTTTTCGAGCACACGGGACGAATCTTAAATATTTAACGCGTTCAAATATGATTTCCTTTTTAAAAATTTAACATTTCTTCAACAGCTGCCTGAGGTTGCATAACATTGCTTCTTCAGCTGCCTCCACAGATTAGTGGTAAATGAGAAATAATCACAATAAAGTAAAGAAAAAGAAAAGAAATCGTAACGTTCGTCACGCGTTGAATTAACACGAATGTGGCGCTTTGGCGGAAGTTCCCGGTAATTAGGATAATGACCACCATTTTTTTCTGTCCGTAAAACTTCAAAGTTTTAACCTTCTAAGGAAATACTTCATAGAGAAACTTGAGATCGGTAACTTTTAAAAAGTGATAAAAAATTATTCATAAAGAGCACCCCTAGTTTGACTTTATATTTTATGTTATAGCTGACCAGTGGTTTCTGACATAAATTTTTAGACTTGGATCTTACTTGGTTTAAGATCCAATATACTCGGCAATCATAAATCAGGCTTCTCGAGACTAAATCCCACGGCAAAATTTTTTTTTTTTTCCCCATCCCCTTACACGAGGCTCTTATTTATTTTTATGTACCTTGTTACAACTGCTTACGTTTCTAAAACGATTACGGGTTTTTTACCCCCTCTACGAACTAAACTGCAGATAAAAAGCTCTTACGTTGAAAGAAATTTCGTCTGAAAACGATCGTTATAACTTATAACCTATAAAGTGCCTACTAGAGAAATACAGAAAAGTGTCAATAAAGCGCCACTGTCGTATTGAGTGCCTACTAGAGAAATACAAAAAACTGACAATAAAGCGCCACTGTCGTCATGAATGGGTAACTAACGTCCGGACAGTAGGGAAGATCCACGTGCTTACATGTACACCATCTCAAAGATCTACTAATAACCGAGTCATGAGTGCCTACTAGAGAAAACAGAAAGTGTCACTAAGGCGACTCCGTCGTCTTGAGTGCCTACTAGAGAAATACAGAAAAGTGTCAATAAAGCGCCACTGTCGTCATGAATGGGTAACTAGCGTCCAGACAGTAGGGAAGATCCACGTGCTTACATGTGCACCATCTCAAATATCTACTAATAACCGAGTCATGAGTGCCTACTAGAGAAATACAGAAAACTGTCAATATAGCGCCACTGTAGTCATGAAGGGTAACTAGCGTCCAGACAGTAGGGAAGATCTACGTGCTTACATGTACACCATCGCAATGATCTACTAACAACCGAGTCATGAGTGCCTACTAGAGAAATAAGTACATAAAAGTGTCAATAAAGCGCCACTGTCGTCATGAATGGGTCAGTAGCGTCCAGACTGTAGGGAAGATCCACGTGCTTACACCTTCGCAAATATCTACTAATAACCGAGTCATACACCTTCTAAATTCTAATCACTGTAGAACCAGCTTATTTGAATAGTTAAAGTTTGGAGAGGTAGAATCGCGTTAACTACCCTAAAATCAGAGATGGCGTAAGGAGCAATTAAGTCTCCCTTATAGAGGCACCCTCCGGAGTGATAACCGTTTTTTGACAATCTCGTACTCCCGGAAAAGTTATCTTTTCACCGTATACCAAACAGAACCCCTTTTCGATATAAACGTTATCGCTATTTACCCCGAGTGGATTTTCGACCCTCCCGACAAATCTTACCCTACCTCATTAACCACGAAGTCGATTCTCCAAAATGCTTAGCATGTGGTAGACTTTTAAATTAAAACATCTCCCCCGGTTGTTATTCTTTTCAACGATTGTTCGCTTTTGAATAGAGATCGAGACAAAGGTAGGCTAATATTCCAAAATGAGTCGTCGAAAAATATCGATCCGAAACTTCTTGGTACAAATATAGGAATACCCACAATTGGAACATTTCCGTTGCGTAGTAAATTATTTACTAAGCTATGATTAATGTAGCTTTTGGTATATTCCAACTCGTGCCCTTCAGTTGGTAAGCCTGAGATTATGAATGAGACAGATTGACCGGGGATGGAACACAGGTTTCATTTCATGGTGGCAACACTGGTTCCTCCTTTGTGGAGATTGCGAAGGATGCTCCTACTCAAACGATTTGCGGTCATAGGAAGAACGTATTCTAATTTCTGGATTTCGCAAATGGAAGTAAAAGCGGAAATGTAGAAGACGTGGGACACCTGCGGTCTTTGCTTTTCGATTAGATTCTTTTATCAATTTGGTCACGTCCGCCTTTCTCGGATGCAGGACTGCGCATTTCTTTGCGGGAAGGACGAAAAAAAAAAATCACGAAACATTTTTTTTTGCCGTTTGAACTAAAAACGGTTTCGAAACAAGTTTATATATTTCGGGTTATTTGTAGAAGCATTAAATCCGAACTGGCGGAGAGAAAAACAAATAAATAAAAGTGTCTTTTGGGATCTCGGTTTCTAATTTCCGCTTCCTCGCGTCTTTCTACGCGATTTTCCATCCGACAATAATATCTTTTTGGGGAAGAACAATATTCCGGAGGGATTAAACGTCTTACCCGCTTTTCCTTCATTACGCTTTAGATACCAATCAAGTTAAGGTTTTTCTTTATTAATCCCGAGAACCCTTTTCAGCATCAGAATATCGCCGCCGGCGGGATCCAATATTTTCAAATCAATACAATATCCTCGTTTCAAAGCAATTTTCTTTTATTAGGGAAGACAATATCTGACTCATTCTGATAATATATTCCGAGGAGTCCTCCGACTAAAGAGAAATCACGTAAATTCGAATACGAGAAGGTATTTTAAGATGTTTTCAATTCCTGTTCAAATCACAGACATTTGATCTTTTAAATCCCAGGAACTCTAAAAATCCGCCACCCTCCTTTTAAATAAACGTTGATTTTAATTAACCGGTGATATATTGTTTAAATAACCGTTGATTTAACCTAAGTGAGGGTCAATATCGAAGGCTATAGATAGCAGCACATTTGTAACGTGACGGTGGCGCATTCTACAGTGTTTAGCGCAATCAAAAATAACTTTTCCCATAAATTGAAAGGTCCAACCCTAATTGTATGTTTTAATCCCCCGTTCCGCCACCCTTCTTTAAAATAAACGTTGATTTAAATTAACCGTTGATGAACTGTTTAAATAACCGTTGAACTAACCTAAGTAAGGGTCAATATAGAAGCCTACAGATAGCAGCACATTTGCAACTTGACGGTGGCGCATTCTACAGTTTTTAGCGTTGTCAAAAACACTTTTCCCATAAATTGAAAGGTCCATCCCTAATTGTATATAGTCATCCCCCGTTCCGCCACCCTTTTTTAAAATAAACGTCGATTTAAATTAACCGGCGATGAACTGTTTCAATAACCGTTGAACTAACCAAAGTAAGGGTCAATATAGAAGCCTACAGATAGCAGCACATTTGCAACTGACGGTGGCGCATTCTACAGTCTTTAAGGGTAGTCAAAAAACCTTTCCCATAAATTGAAAGCTCCAGCCCTAATTGTATGTTGTAATCCTCCGTTCCGCCACCCTACTTTATAATAAACGTTGATTTAAATTAACCGGTGATGAACTGTTTAAATAACCCATCGATGTATATACTAAACCTGGATAGCTCGTCGAGTTCAAAAATTGAGGCGAGTGGGAGGGGCCTCTCACTACATCGCCGCGCGTACAGCGAAGATATTTACTCAAGCGTTGGCATTATGAACTAGTTGCTAGGCAACTATCCACTCCCGCGTTTGTTAGTCACTTAAACGTCATTTTAGTAGTTTGATAATTGGACACCAGTTGCGCATACAAGGCCAGCGATGTAATTTCCTTACTTCGCATGCGCGGTTTGCCGGTTACACTTTGAACCAGAGAATGGGCCCGACGAGCTATCCAGGTTTAGTATATACATCGATGAAATAACCTTTGAACTAACCTAAGTGAGTGTCAATAACGGAGCCTATAGATAGCAGCACATTTGCAACGTGACGGTGGCGCATTCTACACTTTTAGCGTAGTAAAAAAACCTTTCCCATAAACTGATAGCTCCAGCACTAATTGTATGAAGTAATCCCCCGTTCAGCCACCCTTCTTTAAAATAAACGTTGATTTAAATTAATCGGTGTTGAACTGTTTAAATAACCGTTGAACTAAGTGAGGGTCAATATAGAAGCCTATAGATAGCAGCACATTTGCAACGTGACAGTGGCGCATTCTACAACTTTTAGCGTAGTCAAAACAACTTTTCCCATAAATAAATAGCTCCAGCTTATGTACGAGTATGTACATTGTAAAATTGTAATAGTAAGTGGGAAAAAAACTGACTTTCTAACATGGTTTTTTTATACTTTTTAACGTCCAATTGACATCCTAAAAATCTCACGTTCGGAATTCATGAATGAAAAATAAGAAAGGTAGGCGTCAATATGATGAATCTATAATACGAAATATGCACTTCTCCCACGTATGTGGAATAGAAACATCAAACAATCATTTGAATTACAAATTCATCGATAAATAGACTCTCATATGGGACAATACCATGTAACGTTATTTATTTTCTTCGGTAGACTTTAAATTTTACATTAGCCTTGTTCCAACCGCAGTTAGAAACTCCTGGAGCATGCGCAGAAGGATTTGGACGCCAAATTTGACGTCGCTCAAATCGTTTGTCGGTCAAGTCTGGAGTCATCTGACGTCAAATTTGACGCGCAGATCCTTCTGCGCATGCTCCAGGAGTTCCAAACTGCGGAACAAAGCTATTGGCTAATTTCAAGCCATTTTTAAGAGAAAAGGGCCTTGAAAAGTTTTTTATTATTGAGCTTTGAAAACAAAAATGTCGTTAACAACAATTATTTTTCTTAAAAAAGGTAAATTTTAATCAACATTAGATGTTTTTTAAATTGTTTTGTTCCCCGACAATGGTTTTTTATTTGAATTAATTAAAAGTTACTGAAAAAAAGGGTTAAAAGGGAGTAAAAAAAAAACCTGTTTACACTCGAAGAATGAAAAAGCGACCGCGAAATGAGAAGCGGTCAAGATTCGTAACAATGAGAAAATCCCTTCACCACCCCAATCTTTTTTAATGGGCGAACTAAATAATTAACAATTTAGGAGGCCGTGGAACGGAGAGGCGGAAATTGAGCCCGAGGCTTCCGTTTCCTCTCGTAAATTTTTCGTGTGCACTTTCTCCACTTAGGGAGGTTCTCCCTTTTCATTTTAAAAGATTTAATTTAAAATAAAAAAGCTTTCAGGGGGTGATTTCAAGTCGTTTAAAGGTCACGGTGTTATATCCAATTAAGGCCGCATAATAAAATCGCTCGTAAACATATCCTAATGTTTAAGCAATAGACGGTTTATTATAATGAACAAACTTGTAGTCATATAAATTATTTTAAAAATTTTAGTATCCTCATTAAGTGCAGTTTG
This sequence comes from Orius insidiosus, assembly GCA_014119065.1. Classification (NCBI taxonomy): domain Eukaryota; kingdom Metazoa; phylum Arthropoda; class Insecta; order Hemiptera; family Anthocoridae; genus Orius; species Orius insidiosus. Next base: position 42,597 of record JACGAQ010000263.1, on the reverse strand, counting down.
AAACTTCTGGAGCATGCGCAGAAGGATTAGGAAGTCAGATGACTTCAGATTGTCGGAAAAACGATTTGAACGACGTCAAATATGACGTCAAATTCCTTCTGCGCATGCTCCAGGAGTTTAAACCAATTTCAAACTGCGGTTGGAACAAAGATTATATTTTGTTCGTACGATCTTTCAAGAAAACAATAAAAAGGACGGGTTGAAGAGCTTCCAAATTTCCTTAAAGAGAAGTAACAATATAGGAAGGGGAAGTATATGGGAGAGGAAGTATAACGAAGGGGGATGTATAAGGGAGGGAAAGTATAAAGGAGGGGGAAGTATAACGGAGGGGAAAGTTTTTTTTTTCGAAAAATTTCATGTTAGTTTTTCGAAAAATTTTCCGAGTTTTTTTTTAAATTTTCCGAGTTTTTTTTTTGTTTTTTGTTTTTTGGAAAAATTTTCCGAGTTTTTTTTTCGAACATTTTTTTAAGTATCAAGGAAGAAATAATGGGTTCTTGGCCTAGGGATGTGGCTCTCGTAATGGGTAGAAGTATAAAATTCTCCCTACTAAAACAAATAATTATTAAGAAGTGGCAATTTTTTTACACCATAAATTCGTAAAAAATATAAGGAGTCTTTGGTGAAAATTTGGTGAAAATCGGACCAACGGTAAAAAATTTTTAGTATCCTCATTAACCGCAGTTTGAAACTGTTTTGAAACTTCAGGAGCATGCGCAGAAAGATTTGGACTTCAGATTTGTCGGAAAAACGATTTGAACGACGTCAAATACACGTCCAATTCCTTCTGCGCATGCTCCAGGAGTTTCAAACCATTTTCAAACTTATATTTTGTACTTACAATCTTTCGAGAAAATTATGAAAAACAACCGATTTTCTTCTGATAATCTTTTGGATGGGTACACTGAAGATTTGAAAACGCTCTAAGTAGGTCAGTGATCAAGGCCTTTTACTCTTTCCACAGTGGGATGAAAAATTTGAAAACAGCTAATTTACCATACACACAATAGACACTTTTAAGATTCGATTCCTTCGATTTGGTTAATGAAAAAAAAGTGGAAGGGGTAGTTTAAAAAAAAGTGTTGATTGTCGAAAAAAGCATCTTTGCCCCCTTTTTTTCTGTCGGAAATGGGAAAAAAAATCTGGCTGAGTGTTGCGACGAGAGGGGACCTTTTTGACTACAACCTGTATACTTTAATAGCCTGTGTTACACACTTCTTTTTTTTTCAAATATCCTCGTGGGAGTCCTTTAATTATTTTACCCTCTCCCTCCCTTTCATGGTGCCCTGTAGAATTGGCAGAATTAAAACGAAATGCTTTTACCTCGTTTAATCTCTCTTTTACTACTCTTGAAAGTGAGAACACGGAAATTAAACTTGCTCACATTCTCTTACATGGTTTAACCAGAAAACTTCTTTTTTTATATCAAAACATCAAGGATAAACATTAAGCAACATAGTAAACAAAAGATGATAACTGATTACTCGAGATTACTTTCTATATACTTAAGGACGTGATCGATCGAGCTTAAAAACCGGTTTTCTTTAATAGACTATTTCGATTTACTTTTGAAGACAAATGAACGTAAAATATGGCCAGAAGCTTAGGTACTCGTAATAAATAGATCGCTTTTTTAAACCTTTGACAGGTTCACTGCGTTATAAATTACAAAATATGGGTGTGAATTCTGGGTGGAAAAAATCAAAAATGATGACACAAAAGGGGGGATGTCACGGGCGGATAAAAATTCATAACCTTTCGATTAGATTGTAAATCTAAAGTAAAAATTAAAAATAACAGCTCCTTGAGAACCGTACATTTCACTAGTTGAACATGAAAAATCTGTAGTTCACCAGAATGCTTTTTGACATAATGCAATTGAACAAAGAGCTCTCAAAATTTCAAAAATTTCGAGTATAACTTTAACATAAAGCGTTTAGCTACAAACGACTTTTTCAATGCAAGTCGACATAAAAAAAGAACAAGTCAACATAACGATTTTCACCATAAAAGCTCTCTTTAAACTTGTTTCGCCATAAAACTGTTTCAATCGTTTGGTCATTACTCGTACATCTCAACATAAACTAGGGACAGCCAAAGAGCAAGCCTATTTTCGCTGTTTGAAACACGATTATGGGGAAAAGACAAACAACTTAAAACTTGACAGTTCACCATAATGCAATTCAACATAAAGCATCTCACCATAAACACAAGGAAAAGCAAGCAGGCAGCCAATGGGATCAGCTCGTTTTATGACGCAAGGGGGTTTTTTAGACCGTTTAATCTGCTTTTTTGTAGTTTTTTCGATTTATAAACTAAAAAAATTCAAGGCAATTTTCTGACTTTTTAGGCCTACTTTTAACCTGCTTTTTTGGCTTGAGAAATCAATTGATTTTCAGGAGTATATTATATTCCTGTTTTCGGACCAAAAATTGGTATTTTCCTCGGTTTTTTGGGCTTCAAATCTTCGTTAAAGAAGTCATTGTGATACCTCTAGTCGGGTTTTTGGGGAAGGGTCTTCTAGACCCCGGAGGTCAAATCGATATTGATCTTTACCGATCTCAACTTTGTCTGTGATGCCGGCCGGCCGTACCATTTTTTCCGGAACCGTTTCCCGGTTTGTTTCCAGCTTCCCGCTATGTCTACTAAACCTCTCGGAGATAAGGTTCACAGTGAAAAGAAGAATGATTGTGATAGAGGGAATAACTCACCTGACGAGGCTTTTTAAGCCGAAACGCGCCGTGAGATACCCGTTATCACAGTCATTCTTCCTTCATTATTGGCTATTAGTAAAATACTTTTTTGTTTTTTGCAAATTTTTGGTGTAAGAATAAAATTTTGGGTTTTTTTTTTTAGCAGGGAGATGATGCTTCCACAGTTCGCGAGAGAGGCATCCCTTGGGCAGAAGCCCATTATTTCTACCTTAATACTTCAAACATTTTTGGACGAAAAACACTGAAAATAACTAGGAAAATAAAAAACTAGGAAAATTTTTGGAAAAAAAAATTAGAAGAGATAACTTCGATTATTGAAAAAAAAATGTATCTAAATGTCCTATATACTTCACCCTCTTTAAACTTCCTTTCCGTTAAACTACCCTCTTCGTTATACTTTCCCTTCCTATATATTCCTTCTTTTTTAATGATATTTTCGTTGGAAGTTCTTCAAACATCTACTTTTGTCCGAAAAAACTCCTTTTTATTCCAATTTTTGGAATTTAACTTGGATTATAAACCAAAAAATCGCCTTTTTAACAGATTTTCGGAAGTTTTTTTCGGTTTTTGACAGAGATTGTCCCCCCCCCCGATTTTCGGTCATTTTTCCTGCTTTTTGTCTGACAATTTCCTTTTTACCGGTTTTTATTTTATTTTTTTTTTTTGCTTTGCCTTTCCAAATTACCCTCATAATTTTCAGACTTTTTTAAAAAGGAGGATAAGGGAGGGTGAAGTATAAAGGAGGGGAAGTATAACAGGAGTTATCTTTGTTTTTTAGACCTAGAAATCACCTTTTAATCGGCTTTTCTGTCGTTTTTCCTATTTTTTCGATGTATAAACTAATTTTGCTTCTAACTCAATGCAATTTTCTGACTTTTTTTAAAAGGAGGATAAGGGAGGGGAAGTACGAAGGAGGGGAAGTATAACGGGAGTTATCTTTGGTTTTTAGAACAAGAAATCACCTTTTACTCGGCTTTTCTGTCGTTTTCCCTCTCCTTTTCGATGAATAAACTAATTTTGCTTTAACCCAAAGCAATTAACTCATCCTGATTTTTGGGAATTTTCCCTGCGATTCTGCACTTATTGCTGAAGATTTAGAGAAGTTTGTCTAAGTCGGATTTTCGGGAGTTTTCCTCCGTTTTTCGGCCCAGAAACTGATTTCAAAGCGTTTTTCTTGGCCTAGTGGCAAAAAAGATCGATCCTGACGAATAATGGAGCGTTTTTCGTTTTTAGCATCTCATAAATACTCAATTTCCGTTTAATAGAGTCCATTAAGAAAAGATCAAATAAAAATTAGAACAGACTCTCGTAATGTTCGCTAAATCACCGAGATTCTTAAAACGTAAAGGAACTTGGTAGGAAAAAGGATTCCGGAGATTATGGTGCTCAAGAAGGTTCCACAGGATTTAATTGCTTCAGTGCATTCCTCTAGGAAGGGAGATTTTCTCCCGACCCCGGGCAAGATCGTAAAATCCGGAGCAAGAAAATAATAAGTCTGGAGCGCGATTCTTTTAAAAAAAAAAAATTATTCAAAATGTAAAAATAGACTTTTCTTTTCTGGATGATCTCATTCAGGCGCACCTTTTTCTCATATTTATGATCTATGACATTTTTTAACTGTGATTAAATTGTGACTCTTGTATTTCTGTCCTTTTGTTAAGGACGAGGTGAATCGTCTATTATAAAGGAAGACGGGAAAGGCATTGTTCGAAGGCAACGAGGCTACCTAAACAATGAAATCCTTACTTTGAACCGATCTCTTTTTAATTGGGCTCATTTCTTTCAATAAAGTGTGAATTTGACATATAGCATACTGTTTTTGGAACTGGAGCATGCGCAGAAGGATTTTCACGTCATATTAGACGTCAGATGGCTTCAAATTTGACGGGTAAATGATTTGAACGACGTTAAAATCCTTCTGCGCATGCTCCAGGAGTTTCAAACTGAGCTAAGAAAGCATTTTAGGGGGGGCACACATCTCGTCCGAAAGTATTCTCATCTAAAGTATTCTCGTCATAAAATACATAATATATAGAAAAGAAAAAATATAAATATATTCTCGTCCTAACAGGCTACGCCCCTTTTTAGGACGAGATGACAATAGGACGAGAAGACAATCGGACAAGTGGATTTCAATTTTTATACCATTTTTAAATATTATACTTAATAAAATAGAAATCATCTCGTCCGAAAGTATTCTCGTCCTAAAACTAACGTACAAAAATTGCTGCGTCGGAGAAATGCGGCAGCGTTCCACCCCAGCAAACCACGGTGGGTTTGTTTTTTATTTTGCGAGGGTCAGCTCGTTTTGTGATACAAGGGGTTAATTTTTTTTCTCTCGCGAGGATGTGCTTGTTTTATGACTCTAGGGGGTGAATTTTTTCCTCTCGCGAGGATTTGCTCACCCTGTAGGCGGCCCTGGGATGGATGATGAGCTCGGTAGGCGCAAAAAGGAGTTTAAAACTTGCTTGGGTGGAACGCTACCGCATTTCTCCGACGCAGCAATTTTGTAACGTTAGTTTTAGGACGAGAAGACAGTAGGACGAGAATACTTTCGGACGAGATTATTTCTATTTTATAAAGTATAGTATTTAAAAATTGAATAAAAATTGAAATCCACTCGTCCGAATGTCTTCTCGTCCTACTGTCATCTCATCCTAAAAGGGGCGTTGCCTATTAGGACGAGAATACTTTCTGACGAGAATACAGTTTATATTTTCCTTTTTCTATTATTTTTAGGACGAGAACTTCGGACGAGATGTAGGCTCTCCATTTTAGGCTCTAAAAGTCAAAGAACTAAAAAGGCTGTATTCTCGCTCTAAAAATAATAGAAAAATATAAACTGTATTCTCGTCCGAAAGTATTCTCGTCCTAACAGGCAAAGCCCCTTTTTAGGACGAGATGACAGTTAATTTTAGGACGAGAATACTTTCGGACGAGATGTAGGCACTCCATTTAGGCTCTAAAAGTCAAAGAACTAAAAAGGCTGTATTCTCGCTCTAAAAATAATAGAAAATATAAACTGTATTCTCGTCCGAAAGTATTCTCGTCCTAACAGGCAAGCCCCTTTTTAGGACGAGATGACAGTTAATTTTTAGGACGAGAATACTTTCGGACGAGATGTAGGCACTCCATTTTAGGCTCTAAAAGTCAAAGAACTAAAAAGGCTAACTTAAAAATATGTCGAAATAGCCAGAAACGATCTCCCGACATAAAAAAAAGGGCGTAAACTTCAAGGTTGGTTGGAACAATAACCACTTACCATCTAAAAAAGATCCTCCTGACGTCCGAGCGGCCGTCCCGTATAAAAATGTCAAGAAAACTCCTAACCAGGCTCTGCAAAAAAAAAAAAAAGAAGTTAAAATTTTTATATAGAAAACTGAAGGTTGTTAAACTTTGAAAACGTTTCCTCAGGTTGATATTTACCTAACCCGCTTCCTTCCCTTTGATACGGAAAGCGTGTTAAACGCCCAAAAACTCCTCCTCCCCGCAAAACTTTCGACTTAATTTAAAATTAAAAAATAAAGTAGGGAAAAAAAGGTTGTTTTTTTTTTAAAACCACCAAGTCGTGAGAAGGCGTGAGAATTATTAGGCCTTTTACAGCTTTCGGCCGACCATAAAAGAAATCCTTTGACAAAACTTTCCGTCTATTTATCACTGAACTTTAAACATGTGCCTCTGACATTAAAACAATAATTAAGACGGATTTTTTTTCTGTTTTTAATCTTTTTAACTCTCTTGGCCCATCATTTTTCGTAAAAATAAACATTGGAGTTCCAGGACTCCGGGGTGAGAGATCATGGACTCTGACCAAAATTGTCAGGGAAATCGCCCCCCAAAAAAAAGGTGTTTTTGGCAGAGCTCTATTGGGGGAGTTAAAAGTGGATTTGTGTGGTTTTTCGCCTGTATCTCCTACACGGCGGCGAAAAGCCGTTGAAAAAAAGCCAAACAAAAATTGACCTTGATGGAGCATGACTTTTCGCGGTTTTTCGCCTGTATCTCCGAAACGAAAGGTCGTAGCCAAAAAATATATAAGTTCAAAAAGAAAGTTGACTAAATTTCCAACAAATTGGTTCAATAAAGTTTTTTGTACGATCAACCGCGCGCGAGCTACACGGCGGCGAAAAACCGTGGAAAAAATCAAACAAAAAATGACCTTGATGGAGCGTGACTTTTCGCGGTTTTTCGCCTATATCTTCAAAACGGCACGTCGTAGACGAAAAACATACTAATTAAAAATGAAAGGTAGTAAAATTTCCTACAAATTAGACAAAATAAGTTTCATCGTAGGATCGGCCGTTTTCGAGATGCAAACCAGTGAAAAAATTCGAACGACTGGACTACTTTGAAGGACGATTTATGCCTCAAAATCCCCTGGAGTAGCCCGGCGCCTACTAGCCCTCTCCTGGGCCCAATTTTTCCCAAAACAGGTCAAAAACAAATTACAAAAAAAAAGAAGATTTTGTGGAAAAAAAATTTCTGTAGTTTACTCACGATAACCGAGTTTATTTCCATTATCGCCTTTTTTGGATATCTATAAACTATGATCCTACGTGGTTATTTCGTCTGGAGAAAAAAAAAAATTTACGAGTAGGTGTGAAAATATGTACAAAAAGCTTATCTTTCGTGAAATTTTTATGTTTCCGGTGCTTCTTAGAAAATAAAGAAAAGAACTTCGAAATCCCTCTTTTCTACTCTTTTCTTAAATAGGTCGTTAGCCTTGGATCACGGTAGCGTTCCACCCCGGTCTATTAAAATTCCAACTTTTATCTTCTACCTCACGTAAAATAGCGCATATAAAATTAAACTTATTTCCTTCAGTAAAATATATATTGATAATAAACAAGGATTAAAATAGAAAAAAACCCATATTTACAAAATTTTATGGTAAAATTAGGCGTTTATAGGCAATCGAATCTGAGGTTCCCCTCCGTTACGTGTATATTTCCCCTCCGTTATACCCCCTCCGTTATACTTCCCCTCCGTATACTTCCCCCTCCGTTATACTCCCCCTCCCTATACATCCCCTCCGTTATACTTCGCCTTCCTTACCTCCACGCGAAAGGACCTCCTTGGGCAAAAATTCCATTATTTCTACCTTGAGAGTTAGAAAATTTTCCAAAAAAAAAAAACTTAAAATATTTTTGAAAAAAAAAAAACTAGGAGAAGTTTGGAAAAAAATAACTTCCCCCTCCCTTATACTTCCCCTCCCTTATACTTCCCCTTATACCCCTCCTTTATACTTGCCCATCCGTTATACATCCGCTTCTATATGACCTCCTTGGGCAAAAATTCCATTATTTCTACCTTGAGAGTTAGAAAAATTTTCCAAAAAAAAAAACTTAAAATATTTTGAAAAAAAAAAAACTAGGAGAAGTTTTGGAAAAAAATAACTTCCCCCTCCCTTATACTTCCCCCTATACCCCTCCTTTATACTTGCCCATCCGTTATACATCCGCTTCTATATACTTCCTCCTCCTTTATACTTCCTCCTCGCTTATACTTCCCCTCCTTATACTACCACCACCATTATACTACCCCACCATTATACTTCCCTCCGTTATAATTCCCCCTCCCTTATACTTCCCCCTCCATATACAGAGAGACCTCCTTGGGCAAAAATCCCATTATATCTACCTTGAGACTTAAAAAATGTTCGAAAAAAAACTTAAATAGGTATTTTGAAAAAAAAAAAATAAAATAACTTCCCCTTCCTATACTTCCCCCCTTTTATGCTTCTCCCTTATATACTTCCCCCTCCCTTATACTTCCCTCCTTTATACTTTTCCTCCCTTGTACTTGCCCTCCGTTATACATCGATTATTTATACTTCCCCTCCCTTATACTTCCTTCCCTTATACTTCCCTCTTACACTTCCCTCCCTTACACTTCCCTCCCTTATACTCCCTCCCTTATACTTCCCCTCCTTATACTTCCCCTCCTTATACTTCCCCCTTCATTATACTTCCTCCTCCCTTATACTCCTCCCTTATATTCTCCTCAGTTATACTTCCCCTCTGTTATACCTCCCCTCCTTGACATACCCTTCCTTATACTTCCTCCTACCTTATACTTCCCCTTCCATATACTTCCCCCTCTTATACTTAACCTCTGTTATACCTCCCCTCCGTTGACATACCCTCCCTTATACTTCCCCTTCCATACTTCCCCCTCCTTTATACTTAACTCTTGTTTTACTTCTCTTAGGGAAGTTTTCTTGGGAAGTTCTTCAAACTAGGGTTTTTTGAAAGTCTAACTTTTGTGAAAATCTTACAGAAATGACCATTTCTTAGGCCATCATGTCCATAATACCCTTTTCTACAATCCTAATTCTTTAAATACACCTTATAAGTTACAGACGAAAGTTTATTTAAAAATATAAAACAAAGAGTCTTTTTTTTAGTTCTTTTCTTTTTTATCGGAGGAACAGGATTTAAAAGGGTTCACTCTAACACTCGGAGGTTATCGAAAGATATTCGCCGGAGGCGTAAATCTCGAAGATCCAATCATCCCCTTTGAACTTGCACATAAACCAATATCCCGATAGGTGAAAGTGCATTTTGAAACTTAGACGTTCAATTAATTTTTTTTTCTCTTCTTATTCTTCAGTGACTTTTGACAAATTGGTTTTTCCTTAACAAAACGCCTAAACCTTTAACACCCGTCAATTCCAGCCTTTGGAATAATTCTTCTCTCACCCTCTCCGAGTGAAGAGTTTCTCCCTTCTACAATTTCCACTAAATACGATTTTAACCCCCCGGCCTTTTGTATTATTAATTACTGGTTATTACGGATTTAATTCATTTCCAAGCTTTTCTATAAAACGATCCTTCATTAAAATCCTCAAGTTTCCAATAAAGTATCGATAAATCCGAATGTTTAATAATTTTTCGTAATCCGAGAAAGAAAAGAAATTTTTCAACTTCCTTAAAGAAGTTATTGTGACACCCTCCACGTCGGGTTTTTGGGGAAGGTTCTTTCAGACCCGGAGGGTCAAATCATTGATCTTTACCCATCTCAACTTTGTCTGTGGTGCCGGCCGGCCGTAGCATTTTTTCCGGAACACTTTACGGCCACAGTTTTCACCGATTTTCACCAAATTTTCACACAAATTTCTTTAGCCGGTGAAGAAGAATGTAACAAGGGCGATTTTTGAATTTCGAAAAAATGGCGGAGATATGTCTGTTTGAAATTTTAAAAAATTCGCTACGGCCGAACTGTTGGTCCGATTTTCACCAAATTTTCACCAAATACTCCTTATATTTTTAAGAATTTTTGGTGTAAAAAAATTGCCACTCTTTAATTATTATTTTTTTTAGTACGGAGAAATTTCATACTTCTACCTCTACGAGAGGCACATCCGTAGGCCAAAGAGCCCATTATTTCTACCTTGATACTTAAAAAAATTTTCAAAAAGAACTTAGAAAATTTAAAAAAAAAAACTGAAAATTTAAAAAAACTTACAAAATTGTTCGAAAAAACTCAGAAAATTGTTTGAAAAAAAAAAAACCCCCTCCCTTATACTTCCCCACCTTTATACTTTCCCTCCGTTCGTTATACTTCCCCTTTCATATACTTCCCCCTCCATTGTACGTCACCTCCATTATACTTCCCTCTCCGTTGTACGTCCCCTCCGTTATACTTCCCCCTCCTATATTGTTACTTCTCTTTAAGGAAGTTTTCGTTGGAAGCTCTTCAAACCAGTACTTTTTTTATAGTAGGGAGAAATTTCATACTTCTACCCATTATGAGAGGCACATCCGTAGGCCAAAAAGCTCATTATTTCTACCTTGACACTTGAAAAAAATTTTCAAAAAAAAGGGCAAATTAAAAAAAAAAAACAAAAAAAACCTCAAATTTTTTTGAAAAAACGAACTTGGAAAATTTTTTTGACAAAAAAAGAAAACTTGGAAAATTTTTCCGAAAAAATACTTTCCCTCCCCTATACTTCCCTTCCTTATACTTCCCCTCCCTTATACTTCCCCTCCCTTATACTTCCCCTCCCTTATACTTCCCCTCCCTTATACTTCCCCTCCCTTATACTTCCCCTTCCATATACTTCCCTCTTTATACTTTCCCTCCCTTCGTAATACTTTCGTTCCCTTATGCTTCCCCTCCGTTATAGTTCCCCTGACTTAAACTCCCCCTCTGTTATACTTCCCCTCCCATATACTTCCCCCTCCGTTGTATGTCCCCTCCTTAATACTTCCCCCTCCTATTCCTATATATTGTTACTTCTCTTTAAGGAAGTTTTCGTTGGAAGCTCTTCAAACAAGTCGATAAATCCGAATGTTTAATAATTTTTCGTAATCCGAGAAAGAAAAGAAATTTTTTGTCTAAGGGTTAAAACGGCTTTTTCACCCTTTTTCAGATAACATTCCTGAGGGAACTTGGACGATAACGTAAGTAAACTTTTTCTTATACGATACACTCCGGAACGTAACTAATCGTTTAGGTAAACTTTTACCTTCTTGTCTCGGAAAAGCAAACCTTAGTCAAAAAGGGCTCTGGAATTTCTACATCGTTTAATACGTTATAAACGATTTTATTTTATTAATGGTTTTTGTTTTTGCCCTTTTCTCTTCTTCGGATGCGAACCAATTACAAAGTTTAAACAAGGCTCCTTAAACCTGTCCTCTTTTCTCATAAAAAATTTAAACTCAATTTTCAAACTTGTTCAACCCATGTTTGTTTCTTTAAAATCCTCTTTCTTCAACTTCAATATTATTTTTTTAAATAATGAACTTTTATCTTATAGTTTGACCGGAAGAGTTTTTCTTGTAGGTTAAGAGAGTTGGGTTAATCAAAAGTTGGAACAAACACAGGCCGTTTCTTTCCTGATCTCGGATTTTGTCCACGGAGTTTTCGAAACTGTAATTTTGTGTTTTTTTGTAAATTTACAAATAATGGAGAAGGGGGTGAGACGTGAGGAATTTACAAACGTTTAATAACATCTACGCAAATGGAAGTATCGAGTTTATTAATCTCTGTTTAATTAGGATTATCACGGATCTCTTCTTCAGACACCTGAAAGACAATCTTTTAGTTTTAAACAAATCACATATTCTTTTTAAACTATATGGGCGGAATGACGGAGAGATGACTGAGAAAGGTGGGAAAACGTCTAAAACCTGGTAAAAAAGTTGTTTAACGCCCGTTCACCTGATTAAACGGGTGTTTCAACACCAGAAAATCGAGGAAAATGACCAAAAGCCCTGGTAAAAAAGGTGTTAAACACACGAAAAACGGGTTTAATGGGTGTTTCTACACCAGAAAATGGAAGAAAACTACTCAAAAACGGGTAGAAGAGATGTTAACGGCCGAGTACCTGATAAAACAGGTTATCCTAGACCAAAAAATAGAAGGAAATGACCAAAAACCCGGTAATAAAGATGTTTTAACGCCCGTTCACCTGAATAAAGGGTGTTTCTACACCAGAAAAGTGAGGAAAATGATCAAAAGCTACGGCAAAAAATGGTGTTAAACACCCGAAAACCAGGATTAACGGGTGTTTCTACACTAGAAAATCGATGGATACGACCCAAAACCGGTAAAAGAGATGTTAACGGCCGAGCACCTGATTAAACGGGTGTTTCAACACCAGAAAAGTGAGGAAAATGATCAAAAGCCCAGTAAAAAAGGTGTTAAACACCCGAAGACCAGGTTTAACGGATGTTTCTACACCATACAATCGATGAAAACAACCCAAAAAACCGGTAAAAGAGACGATAACGGCCGAGCACCTGATAAAACGGGTTATCCTACACCAGAAAATCGAGGAAAATGACCAAAAGCCCCGGTAAAAACAGTGTAAAACACCCAAAAACAAGGTTTATCGGATGTTTTTACACCATAAAATCGACGAAAACGACCCAAAAACGAAGTTAGGCTCTGTTGGGGGCACCCCGTATATCCAAACGTATTTTAAACTACACCATCAAATTCTTTGATTTAAATTAAGGGGGTTTACTTTTAACTTTTTTTCATAAAACCACTTTTTAACGCTCTCCCAGACTTGTGCCATGTATTTCCGGACACCCAGTATACTGATTGTCTGTGGTTCCTTTTTTTTTTTCCTGAACACTTTACGGCCGCAGTTTCCAACCAATTTTCTTTAAATACTCCTTGTATTTTTTACGAATTTTTGATGTAAAAAAAATTTATTTTAGTAGGGAGAAGATACTTCCACGCTTGCGAGAGGGACATCCCATGGGAAAAAGGTCTATTTACTTTTTTACCTCTAAAAATTAGTAAAATCTGTTTAAAAATTAATATTTCCTTGTCCAATTCAGGCTTGGGGGTTTAAATTAACCATGATCAGTCAAACTGTCTTAAATAAAGAGCGTGGAAATTCTCTTGAGGGAACCCTCCCTCCGAGACTCCACGGCCTCCCTAATTTCAACAAGGAAGACTTAAAATGGTGGAACGGGGGGAGAAACTTAAGCTTGAATTTTTCAACGAATCCAGACAATGTCCCCTTTTGTCCCACCTGTTTCTCCTTTATTTCGTTCCTGACAATAGAATTATTTGGAAGGAAAAAAAGTTCAATTTTTTATGCAAAAATAGTAAAAATCGTCATCTATTTTAGGGGAGGAAATTGTTAGTACGGTTCAACAATAGTAGAGATCATTGAAAATATTGATTCTGGTGTCGAAACACCCATTTAATCAGGTGACCGGGTTTAAAAATCTATTTTGCCGGTTTTTGGGTCGTTTTGTCGATTTTCTGGCGAAGAAACACACGTTTAACCAGGGGCTAGGTCGTTAACATCTCTTTCACCGGTATTTTGGGTCGTTTTCGTCAATTTTATGTAGAAACACCCGTTAAACCTGGTTTTCGGGAGTTTAACACCTTTTACTGGAGCTTTTGATCATTTTCCTCGGTTTCTGGTGTAGAAACACCCGTTTAATCAGGGGCTAGGTCGTAAGCATCTTTCACCGGTTTGGGGTCGTTTTCGTCGATTTTATGGTAGAAACACCCGTAAACCTGGTTTTCGGTGTTTAACACCTTTTTACCGGTTTTCAGATCATTTTCCTCATTTTCTGGTGTAGAAACACCCGTTTAATCAGGGCTAGGTCGTTAACATCTCTTTTACCGGTTTTGGGGTCGTTTTCGTCGATTTTATGGTGTAGAAACACCCGTAAAACCTGGTTTTCGGGTGTTTAACACCTTTTTTACCGGTTTTCAGATCATTTCCTCTATTTTCTGGTGTAGAAACACCCGTTTAATCAGGGTCTAGGTCGTTAACATCTCTTTTACCGGTTTTGGGGTCGTTTTCGTCGATTTTATGGTGTAGAAACACCCGTAAAACCTGGTTTTCGGGTGTTTAACACCTTTTTTACAGGTTTTCAGATCATTTTCCTCTATTTTCTCGTGTAGAAACACCCGTTTAATCAGGGTCTAGGTCGTTAACATCTCTTTCACCGGTTTTGGGGTCGTTTTCGTCGATTTTATGGTGTAGAAACACCCGTAAAACCTGTTTTTCGGGTGTTTAACACTTTTTTACCGGTTTTCAGATCATTTTCCTCGATTTTCTGGTGTAGAAACACCCGTTTAATCAGGTGAACGGACGTTAAACATCTCTTTCTCCGGTTTTTGGGTCGTTTTCGTCGATTTTTGGTGTAGAAAACACCCGTAAAACCAAGTTTTGGGTGTTTAACACCTTTTTACCGGAGCTTTCGATCATTTTCCTCGATTTTATGGTGTAGAAACACCCGTTAAATCAGTCGTTCGGGTCTTTAACATCTTTTTTCCTTTATTTCATTCCTGACAATAGAATTATTTTGAAGAAAAAAAAAAGTTCAATTTTTTATGCAAAAATAGTAAAAATTGACTTACATTTTAAGGGGGAAAAATTGTTTTGATAGTACGGTTCAACAATCGTAGAGATCATTTAAATATTGAATTCAGTGAAGCTAGAGGGGTAAAAACTACGCTTGGTTGAATTTCCGTCTCTCTTCAGGGAAAATTTGATTTGAGTATTTTTTACACCTTTTAAGTTCCGCTAGATTTCTCGCCGATACGTCCCCGTTTTCAGGTTGACAGGTCAATCGGGAATCTCAAAACAAAAGCCTTTAAGACAGAACGTGTCATACGCTAGGCGAAGATAAATGTGACGGGACTTAACCGTGTGAGGGGCCTTTGTACGCCCGGGCTTTATGAAGACATAATGAACACATGTTATGATTTAAAGGCTAATAACGAGGAAGGAAGTATGGAAATTTACCTGAAAACCTCGGGGATGGAAATTTATTCATGGACGGTTAGAAGAAAGTTAAAAGTTTCGATATTAGACAGTTTTCCGATATTTTCTTCCTTCCTCCTTTTTTTCCTCTCTCCGAAAGGTATGCGGAAATTCCGGACCTCATCAACTGTCCCTTGTAAAAACTTCATAAACGGCGTGTGTAAGAAACAAAAGAAAAAAAAAATTATCTCAAAATCAATTTTTTTTTAAACTTCTGGGACCTAGAAACAAAATATGTATTCATTTTCAAAATATTCATATTTTCTTGAAAATATTCATTTTCAAGACGGACTTTGGGGACGTTTTGAGTCATAGCCCCCTCTCGATACCTTGATTTTCTGGTGTAAAAACACCCCTCTTATAAAGTTTTGGGCGTTAAACATCTCTTTAACCGGTTTTCGGGTCATTTTCATCGATTTTCTGGTGTAGAAACACACGTTTAACTAGGTGAACGGATGTTTAATACCATTTTTATTGGGTGCTTATGATGATTTCTTCGATTTCCTGGTGTAGAAACACCCATTTAGTCGATTATCTGGTGTAGAAACACCCGTTTTTTAAAGTGTTCGGGCGTTAAACATCTGTTTTACCAGTTTTCGGGTCGTTTTCATCGATTTTCTGAGTAAAAACACACGTTTAACCAGGTGATAGGGTGTCAAACAACATTTCTATCGGGGCTTTTGGTCATTTTTCTAGATTTTATGGTGTACAATCACCCGTTTAATCAGTTGAACGGGAGTTAAACATCTTTTTTATCGGATTTTTCGTTATTTTCTTTAAGGTCTAGAATAACCCGTTTTATTAGGTTTTCGGGCGTCTGACATCTCTTTTACCGGTTTTTGGGTCGATTTTCTGGTGTTAAACACACGTTTATCCAGGTGTTCGGGTGTTTAACACCATTTTTATATGGGTTTTTGGTCATTTTTCTCGATTTCCTCGTGTAGAAACACCCGTTTAGCCATGTAAACGCCCGTTAACCATCTTTTTCACTTTGATTTTGGTCTTTTTCTTCGATTCTCTGGTGTATGAACACCCGTTTAATCAGGTGAACGGGCGATAACATCTTTTATATCGAGTTTTTGGTTAATTTCTTCTATTTCTGGTCTAGAATAACCC
Organism: Orius insidiosus; assembly: GCA_014119065.1. Classification (NCBI taxonomy): domain Eukaryota; kingdom Metazoa; phylum Arthropoda; class Insecta; order Hemiptera; family Anthocoridae; genus Orius; species Orius insidiosus. The sequence goes on along the minus strand of JACGAQ010000263.1, from coordinate 26,526 downwards.
GTTTAACACTTTTTCGGGCGTTTAATATCTGTTTACCGGATTTTGGGTAGTTTTCATAGATTTTTTGGTGTAGAACACCCGTTCAACCAGGTTTTCGGGCGTTAACATCTGTTTACCGGATTTTGGGTCGTTTCCATAGATTTTTTAGTGTAGAAACACCCGTTCAATCAGGTTTTCGGGCGTTTAACATCTGTTTACCCCGATTTCGGGTCGTTTTCATAGATTTTTTGGTGTAGAAACACCAGTTTAACGAGGTGAACGGGTGTTTTGGTCTAGAAAAACCCCTTTAATCAGGCGCTTGGTAGTTTATATCTTTTAACGAGTTTTAAGTTGTTTTCCTTGATTTCTGGTTTATAAACATCCGGTATTTGGCGTTTTAACACCTTTTTTATCGGGTTTTGGACCGTTTTCCACAGGGTGCCACCCTGTTATCTCTCCGCAAATCCACCCACAAATATTCCAACTTTTTTCCTGGAAACTGGAAACCAAAAAGGAGGTTTCCACGGTCTTTCGGTCAAAAAACGCCCTTTTTATCAAAGTTTTTCTGTAGTTAAAAGCAGAAGTTTTAAAATCATCTGCGCTCGAGAAGCTTGAAAACCCGATGAAAGACTTTGACCACTGACCCACGAAGTTTATATTACATATGAGGCGCTCCGAAGACGAAGGGCGAACTCGACAAAACGTAGTTTCGAGATATTCGCATTTTAAAGTTTTCTGTTAAGGGCGAACTCGACAGAAAAGTCACTCTCTGGAATTTTGGTGGCGAGATTTTAGAATCATCATAGAATCATAATAGAATTATAGAGAAAAGGGTTTTTTAAAAATCACCAAATCTCGAAAAGAAGAAAAAAATTAAAAAAAACTTTTTTTAATTTTTATTGCTATACGCAAATTGATTTTATTATCAAACAATTAACCAACAACAGAGGAAGAAATGACTGTGATAACGGGTATCTCACGACGCGTTTCGGCTTAATAAGCCTCGTCAGGTGAGCTATTCCTCTATCACAATCATTTCTATCTTTTCTCTGTGGACCTATCTACGAGAGAATTAGTGGCATTCCACGAGAGAGAATTAGTGGAATAGCTCACCTGACTGTGAACATTTCATTAAAACATTTTAAACATTAGTGGAATTCCACTAATTCTCTCGTAGATAGGTCCACAGAAAAGATAGAAATGATTGTGATAGAGGGAATAGCTCACCTGACGAGGCTTATTAAGCCGAAACGCGTCGTGAGATACCCGTATCACAGTCATTTCTTCCTCTGTTGTTGGTTAATTGTTTGATAATTAAATAAAAAGGTTGAGAGTGGAGCTTTGCCGCATATCGGTTTTTACGTATTTTAAAGGGGAAAAAAAAAAGGGGAAACTCAATAAAATTACATGGGTGTATTCTTCAAAAGGTCTAGAATCGAAAATGAAAAAAAAAAATTTTGTCCGATATCGAGTTCGCCTTCGTATTCGCCTCAAAATCCATTAGTTATTACTTATTACCAAAGAGTCAATAAAAAATGTACCCATTTTACTGTTTTGCAGTTGTTGACAGTTCCGTACTTGGATGAAATTTATGTGGAAGGTCCTCCGGACATCTTTCCATAAATCGAACCCGCGGTAAAGATCTTTATGCAAATAAGCCACGGCCCACGTTTTCGATTAATTCAAATGTCTCATTACATGACGGAAGCTTTATTTACTGAGGATTACGCCCGCCGGTGGGTGGAGTAGATAAAATTATATGTCTTATATGAATGAGACGAATTTTTGACCTTTCGCGTCATCGAAGGTTTTAACTTCCTTAAAGAAGTTGTGATACCCGCCACGTCGGTTTTGGGGAAGGGTCTTTCAGACCCGGAGGTCAAATCGACCCATCTCAACTTTGTCTGTGGTGCCGGCCGGCCGTACCATTTTTTTCCGGAACATATTACGGCCACAGTTTTCATCCGATTTTCACCAAATTTTCACACAAACTTTAGGTGAAGAAGAAAAAACTAACGAAAAATAGCGGAGATATGTCTGTTTGAAATTTTAAAACATTCGCTGCGGCCGAACCGTTGGTCCGATTTTCACCAAATTTTCACCAAATACTCTTATATTTTTAAGAATTTTTGGTGTAAAAAAATTGACACTTTTAATTATTAATTTTTTAGTAGGGAGAAATTTCGTACTTTACCCATTACGAGAGGCACATCCCTAGGCCAAAGAGCCCTTATTTCCACCTTGACACTTGAAAAAATTTTCGAAAAAAAAAGAAGAACTTAAAAAATTTTTCAGAAAAAAAGCGCAAACTTAAAAAAGAAACCCGGAAAATTTTCAAAAAAAACTTGAAAAAAAGGAAAACCCGGCAAATTTTGAAAAAAAAACCTTAGAGAATTTAAAAAAAACTTGAAAATTTTTGCCAAAAAAAAACTCGGAAAATTTTTCAAAAAACATAAAAATACTTCCCTCTTCCTATTCTTCCCCTCCTTTATACTTTCCCTCCCTTCGTTATACTTTCTTTCCCTTATACCTCCCCCTCCGATATACTTCCCCTCTGTTATACTTCCCCTCCGTTTTACGTCCCTCCGTTATACTTCCCCTCCTATATTGTTACTTCTCTTTAAGGAGGTTTTCGTTGGATGGTCTTCAAACAAGTACTTTTTTTCTCCACGTTATAGGGGGAATGTCTAGGGAGAAACACGTGTAGGGAGGTTTGAAGTTGATTAATCCCGTCAAGGCTCTTTTCTCTTACCGGGGGAACATGTGGCACGCCGTCTAACGATCCAACATTCGTAAAATACCGTCATAACAAGAAAATTGAAACAGTCCAAAAAAACGGGGTAATTCCCTGTCAGAAGTTTTTTACACTCTCGAATGTGTTTGACGTACGGAACCTAATTTTATAAAACTTTGTTCGAGTATAAAGCCACTTAATAAGAGCGAGCGCTTGTGAGGGGACCGCGGAGACCGCAAAACTCTCCCTGAGAACCTGTGAGAAGTTGGTAATTGTCTTTCGCCAGGCGGTCCACCTTTGATAGAGAAAGTCTTGAATATTTTCTACCCTAAAATCCACGACAAAAACGGGAAAACGCCGTTCAACATAACGCATTTCACCCTAAAGCAGTTGAACATAAAAAATCGTACACCTAAATGCGTTTCGGCATAACGCAATTGAACAAGTTCAATTGAGCATAATTGCAACATAAAACGTTTCGCCATAAACGCTCGATAAAATGCAAGTCGACATAAAAAAGTGAAAGTCACAATAACGCTTCTCTTTAAAATTGCTCGCCATAAAATTGGTTCTGTCGTCATAATACATCTCACCATAAACTGGGGAGAGCCAAAGAGCAAGCCTATTTTCGCCGTTTAAAACGTGATTATGGCGATACGACAAAAACCTTAAAACTTGACAATTCTCCATAATGCAGTTCAACATAAAGCATGTCACCATAAATTAGGAAAAGCAAGCAGGCAGCCAATGGGATCAGCTCTTTATGACGAAAGGGGTTTTACACCAGGAAATAAAAATCCCCTATAAAAATGGTGTTGAACACCCGAACACTGGGTTAACGTGTGTTTCTATTGTACACCAGAAAATGGATGAAAACGATCCGAAAACCGGTAAAAGAGATATTAAACGCCTGAACACTTTTTAAAACGGTGTTTCTTCACCAGATAATCGACAAAAAACGACCCGAAACCCGGTAAAAAAGATGTTTAACGCCCGAACACCTGATTACACTGGGTTTTTACACCAAAAAATCAAGGTATCAAGCGGGGGCTATTTGACCAGCCAGGGAGCTACGTCTCAAAAGCCCGAATTTTTCAATAAATGCAAGTTGACATAAAAAAAGTACAAGTCGAATGCAGTTCAACATAAAGCATCTCACCATAAACTAGGAAAAGCAATCAGGCAGCCAATGGGATCAGCTCGTTTTATGACACAAGAGGGTTAATACCTAACTTGCTAATTGCATTATGGGAACTGTCAAGTTTTAAGGTTTTTGTCACGTTTTAAACGGCGAAAATGGGCTTGCTCTTCGGCTGTCCCTAGTTAATGTGAGATGTATTATGCCCAAACGACAGAAACAGTTTTATGGCGAAACGACAACTTCTTTAAAATGAAAGTTTCCTTTATGTTCATCTCCGTATGTAGAAACGACAAATTTTATGTCGAAACGACAAGTGTTAAAAATCTTTTCTTTATGGTAGGATGTTCAAATGTAGTATGGTGAACGTTTTCGACTATTTCTTTATGTTGAGTTGCAGGTTTGCAACGGTAACTCGCGATTTCTGCTATTTTATGGTCAAATGCATTACGGCGAACCGCATTATGTCGACACTCGACAAAAACGTCTTTAATTAATTTAAACAATTTAATCCTCCCTATTGTCTCCTCTATGTCTTACAAGGGCGCCTTGTCATCCGCATACCCTCTTGATCATCCTAGAAACCTATTAAACATTTTTTCCAGTGTTGCCAATATAAATAACGCAAAATGAAAAATGGCCATGGGGAGAGTTAATACCCGGTTAAAGATTTACTGACCGGATATTATTTACTCCCTTTTGGTCCTTTGTATAAAAAAAAATATGTTTGAAAACTTTTTTAAAATCGAATCAAATCCTAATATAAGGTAATAATCGAAAGTTGTGAAAAAGTTGGGTTAATTATTTTTCCGGTTGTCTCCTCCTCTAATTAGAAAGTAAAGGCGGGGGTTAAAAGGGGAAGAGTGTCGTGATTAGCAAAGTTTCCCGGGGGTGAAGCAGAAAAAGGACGTCTCGAAAGTCTGTTCGCGGGGAAAGATTTATGAGAAAATTACACAACGCTGGTTTTATTCGTGGAAAAAGCGAATTTTATGAAATCAACATAATGGCACGTTTTCAATCAGCACTAGGAAAATTCCTGGTAGTTAAAAAGATTCCAAGTAGTCGAGAAAAACTTCCAAAAATCCTATAAAAATGGGATTTTTGGCCGAAAAAGCGAGGATACTTCGTACTCTTCTACAGGCTTTTGGGTCGTTTTCGTCTATTTAATGGTGTAGAAACACCTGTTAAAACAGATGTTCGGGTGTTTACACCTTTTTTGCCAAACTTTGGTAAATTTCTCGATTTCCTGGTGTTGAAACACCCGGTTATTTCTGGTGAATGGGCGTTAAACATCTTTATACCAAGTTTTTGGTTTATTTTCTTCAATTTTCTGGTGTAGAAACGACCGTTTAATCAGGAGAACGGGCGGTTAAAATCTTATTACCGGCTTTTTGGTCATTTCCTTTGATTTCTGGTCTAGGATAACCCGTTTTATCAGGTGCTCAACCGCTAACATCTCTTTTACCGGTATTCGTGTTTGTTTTCGTCGATTTTATGGTGTAGAAACACCCGTTTAAACCTGGTTTTCGGGTGTTCAACACCTTTTTTACCGGTTTTCAGATCATCTTCCGCGATTTTCTGGTGTAGAAACACCTGTTTAATCAGGTGAACGGGCGTTAAACATCTTTTTAACCGGGTTTTGGTCATTTCCTTTGATTTTCTGGTCTAGGATAACCCGTTTTATCATGTGCTCGGCCGTTGACATCTCTTTTACCGGTTTTGAGTCGTTTTCGTCGATTTTCTGGTGTAGCAACACCCTTTAAACCTGGTTTTTGGGTGTTTTACACCTTTTATACCAGGGCTTTTGGTCATTTTCCTCGATTTTCTGGTGTAGAAACACCTGTTTAAACACGTGAACGGGCGTTAAACATCTTTATTACCGGGTCATTTCCTTCGATTTCTAGTCTAGGATAACCCTTTTTATCAGGTTATAATCAGTTGACATCTCTTTTACCGGTTTTGGGGTCGTTCTCTTCGATTTAATGGCGTAGAAACACCTGTTAAACCAGATGTTCGAGTGTTTAACACCTTTTTTACCGGGACTTATGGTAATTTTCCTCGATTTTCATGTGTAGAAACACCATTTTTATCAGGTAAACGGGCGTTAAACATCTTTTACCGGTTTTGGGTCGTTTCGTTGGTTGTCTGGTGTAGAAACACCCGTTAAACCAGATGTTCGGGTGTTTAACACCTTTTTTACCGGGGCTTTCGATCATTTTCTTCGATTTTGTCGTGTAGAAACACACGTTTAATCAGGTGAACGGTCGATGACATCTCTTTTACCGGTTTTTTGGGTCGTTTTTCGTCGGTTTTCTGGTGTGGAAACACCCTTTTAATCAGGTAAACGGGCGTTAAACATCTTTATTACCGGGTTTTTGGTCATTTCCTTCGATTTTCTGGTCTAGGATAACCCGTTTTATCAGGTGATCGGCCATTGACATCTCTTTTACCGGTTTTTGGCTCGTTTTTGTCGGTTTTCTGGTGTAGAAACACCGTTAAACCAGATGTTCGGGTGTTTAACATCGTTTTTACCGGGCTTTTGAGCATTTTCGTCGATTTTGTGGTGTAGAAACACCCATTTATTAGCGTTTTTAACTAAGGTTTCGTGCTGCAAACCCCAATGAAACCTATTATCTATCTTTATCAAAAAATCGAGGAAAACGACGCACAGTGGGGCCAAATTTGAAATTCAGGGCCAAATTCTGAAACTCTCCATTTATATGTAGGTATTTTTGGATTCTAAACCAAAAACAGCATTTAAAAATATTTTTGATAAGTTTCAAGCGGTTATTTTGAAAATTTTCAAAATTATTGCAGTAATCTTAGTATTTTCGGGCACTGGATATTGGATTGGGGGTAAAATTAACAAATGAACGCTTAAATTTGTTTTAAAATATAATAAAAAAAATCTATCTAATTAATTTTGATTTAAATATAATAAAAAATCTATCTAATTAATTTTGTTTTAAAATATAATTAAAAAAAATCTATCTAATTAATTTTTTCAATTCCGACTACTTATTCACTTTCCGCTTCTGGTGCTTTTAGCAAAGCAATGACTTTTGAACGAATATCCATCTTTTCTGCTTAAGAAGGGTCCGCAAAGAAGCTAAAATTGGTTGGACGAAAGTATAAGATTATAACCCTCTTGCCATATCCAAATTAATACCCTGAGTCAAAGATTAAATTTTGGTGAAAGTCGAAATTTGGTCAAAGTTGTCAACTTAAAAAATTCGCCAAAAAAGAAAAGCAACTATGGGCAATTTCTGTCAACGTGGCGTTGTTATATACAGTTCAATGTTTTAGTTTTGAAAGAATGGTCGAGGAAACCCGAGGCAACCGAGAAAAATCGCATTTTAATCAAAAAAGCACTAGGAGACATGGAAATAGCTATAAAATGTTTTTAGTTACCTGCCGAAAAGTGATCCATTGATAACAAAAAATTGTGTTTCGACTTCTCAACATAGATGTCAATTGAATGATACCCAGCGAAATTGAATAAACAAGGGCATTACAGTTAATTAAGCAAATAACAGAAAAAGGATCAATTGTAGGATTTGCAACAAAAAACCACCTGCTGTAGGAGGAAAAAAATATAATTTCACATATTTCCAATAAAGTTATGTTAGTTAAGGGTTATAGAAACTTATCTGCGTGAATTCATACCATAAATATTGATTAATTTTTCCCATTTTGGCCACGAATTTCCATTTTGGCCCCACTGTGCGACGGTAAACCAATCAATTCAACGTACAATTTTAACTTCCTTAAAGAAGTTATTGCGATACCTCGACGTCGGGTTTTTGGGGAAGGGTCTTCCAGTCCCCGGAGGGTCAAATCGAATATTGATCTTTACCGATCTCAACTTTGTCTGTGGTGCCGGCCGGCCGGCCGGCCGTCCGTAGCATTTTTTTCCGGAACACTTTACGGCCACAGTTTTCATCCGATTTTCACCAAATTTTACACAAATTTCTTTAGCCGGTGAAGAAGAATGTAACGAGGGGGATTTTTGAATTTCGAAAAAATGGCGCAGATATGTCTGTTTGAAATTTTAAAAAATTCGCTGCGGCCGAACCGTTAATCCGATTTTCACCAATTTTCCCCAATTACTCCTTATGTTTTTTAAGAATTTTTGGTGCAAAAAAATTGCCACTTTTTAATTACTATTTATTAGTAGGGAGAAATTTCGTACTTCTACCCTTTACGAGAGGCACATCCCAAGGCCAAAGAGCCGATTATTTCTACCTTGAGACTTAGAAAATTTTTCGAAAAAAAGAACTTTGAAAATTTTTCGGAAAAAAAAAAAAAAAAAAAAAAAAAAAAAAAAAAAAAAAAAAAAAAAAAAAGGAAAACCCGGAAAATTTTTCGAAAAAAAAAAAAAAAAAGAAAAAAAAAAAAAGGAAAACTTGGAAAATTTTTCGAAAAAAGAACTTAGAAAATTTTTCGAAAAAAAAAAAAGGAAAACCCGGAACATTTTTCGAGAAAAAAAAAAAAAAAAAAAAAAAACCCGGAAAATTTTTATACTTTCCCTCCCTACTACATCCCCTTCCTTTATACTTCCTACTGCGTTATACTTCCCACTCCGTTATACTTCCCCCTCCGTTATACTTCCCACTCCGTTATACTTCCCCCTCCGTTATACTTCCCACTCCGTTATACTTCCCCTACGTTATACTTCCCCTCCGTTATACTTCCCCTCCCATTTACTTCCCCCTCCGTTATAATTCCCCCTCCTATATTGTTACTTCTCTTTAAGGAAGTTCCCGTCGGGGCCAGCTCCAGACTAGTACTTTTTATATAACATATGCGATCGTAATGAGGGCATAAACTCAAATATTCAAGCTTTTAGAACTTAAATGTGCCTAAACTGTGGTTTTGCAATGGGGGAAGCGGTTGGGAATAAAGGCTATGGAAAACGAGGGTGCTTCCAATCTTCCTAACCGGAGATCTTACTGCCGTGAATACCATGTTTTAAAGATGGTAGGAAGATGATCTGCTTTTTTTTCTCTCCCTTTCGAAAACATGTCTTTTCCCGTCCGAGACATTTTCCGCGCGTTGAATATCTTAAAGGCCATTCCGGAGCATAAAAAAGCATAAAATTTATTCCAGTCTGCATCCTGGGGGAAGAAAAAAAACCTTGACGTTGATAAGATAGGTACAGATGCTGGGCACCCCAAAAAGCACACAAAAGACACCCTCATGTCCGAAATTGTGGCATTTCCAAAGTGACATTCCCTTTAGAGCAGATGTCATTTTCTGTATAGAAAATAGTTATCACCTCTCAGATAAACCACGGGGTCAAGTTCAATAAAATTGATTTCGTTCCTATTCATGACGGCTTATTTTTAAATCAATGGTTCATATCAACACAGGAAAAGCCATATCAGTTAGTTTATTGTTAGTGAATATGCAAAAGGGTCTTTTTGATTGGCACTTGAAAATTCGATATCTACATAACGTTTTATTAGAAAATTGCAATAAAGTTAGCTAATAAAAGCGAAAAAAGTAACCCCGCTTAGTGAATTGGCTGCAAAATGAAAAAAAAATGTTGAGACCCTTAGGGATCTTAGGAAAAAGAAAAAAAGGATGTTTTGATCCAAAAAAATGCAATGGAAAAAATTGGATCACCTTGGAAAACGCCAAAAAAATGTGTTTCCACAAAAAAAAATGCAGTAAAATGGGTATTTTTCTGCCGAAAAAGCGCAAAACCGAGGAAAACACCCGAAAATCCTGTGAAACATGTGGCTATTGGCCAAACGATTCAGAAAAACGGTCAAATTCGTATAAAAATTGGCATTCTTTGGCATTAGGACTGAGAAAAATGCCCCAAAAAAAGCAATTTTTGGCCAAAACCACAATTTCTATGCTTTTTGGCCAAAAAAAACTCACTTTTTATAGGTTTTTGACCTTTTCGTACATGTATGACTGAGAAAACCCCTTTGTCCGAAGTTTTCTTCTTTTTTTTGGCCGAAAACTCCCTTAAAACTGATTTTTTAGCGTTTGCCTTGGTCTTTTAACCAAAAAAATACCCTTTTACCGATTTTTAAACCGTTTTTAAATTATAATCCGCGTAAATTTATGGGAGCTTCCTTCAAAATTTGAGCCTCAAATGCCCTTTGGGAGAAAAACGCCCAACGCCCAAAAAAAGCAATTCTTGGCAGTAACGCCATGAATAACGCCTAAAAATACTGTAAAGGGGTGTTTTTTGTTGATTTTTCAATAGAATTTTTCCTGGATATCCCTTTTTTTTCTGTGATTTAAGGCGATTTCCTTGCTCTTTTGGCCAAAAAAAACTCCCTTTTAACAAATTTTTTACCTTTGTCTACATATGAGGCGCTCCGAATACGAAGGGCGAACTCGACATCGGACAAATTTTTTTTTTTTCATTTTCAGATTCTAGACCATTTGAAGAATACACCCATGTAATTAACTTCCTTAAAGAAGTTATTTTTATATTGAGTTTCCCCTTTTTTCCCCTTTAAAATACGTAAAAACCGATATGCGGCAAAGCTCTACTCTCAACCTTTTTTATTTCATTTTTTTTTCTTTTCGAGATTTGGTGATTTTTAAAAAACCCTTTTCTCTATGATTCTATTATGATTCTAAGATGATTCTAAAATCTCGCCACGAAAATTCCAGAGAGTGACTTTTCTGTCGAGTTCGCCCTTAACAGAAAACTTTAAAATGCGAATATCTCGAAACTACGTTTTGTCGAGTTCGCCCTTCGTATTCAGAGCGCCTCATATATTCACAACGAAAACCCCCTTTTTCCGGAATTTTCCCTCCTTCTTTTGGCCGAAAACTCCCTTTTAACAGGTTTTGACCTTTGTCGACATATATTGACCGAGAAAACCCCTTTTTACCGGAGTTTTTCCCTTTCTTTCGGCCGAAAACTCCATAAAAAATCTGCACCTCATCATAAAGAAGTCGAAAACGTTCACCATAATGCATTTAAACATAATGCATCTCACCATAAAGAAGAGATTTAACACTTGTCGTTTGACATAAAATTTGTCGTTTCAACAAACGCAGTTGAACATAAAGGAAACTTTCATTTTATAGAACTTGTCGTTTCGACATAAAACTGTTTCTGTCGTTTAGTCATAATACATCTCACCATAAACTAGGGACAGCCGAAGATCTAACTTACTTGTCGTGGCGAAACGACAAAACCTTAAAACTTGACAGTTCACGATAATGCAATTCGCGAGAGAAAACAATAAACCCCTTGTGTCAGAAAACGAGCTGAGCCCATTGGCTGCCTGCTTGCTTTTCCTAGTTATGGTGAGATGCTTTATGTTGAATTGCATTATGGCAAACTGTCAAGTTTTATGGTTTTGTCGTTTCGCCATATCGCGTTTTAAACTTTAATACGCTTGCTCTTTGGCTGTCCCTAGTTTATGGTGAGATGTATTATACCAAAACGACAGAAACAGTTTTATGGCGAAAAAACAAGTTTAAAGAGAGTCTTTTATGGTAAGAAGCGTTATGGTGACTAGCACTTTTTTATGTCGACTTGCATTTATTGAAAAAGTCGTTTATGGCGAAACGCTTTATGTTGAAATTATGCTCAACATCTTTGACCTCTTGAAAGATTTATGTTCAGTTGCATTATGCCAAAACGACAGATTTTTTACGTTCAACTGCTTTATGGTGAAATGCGTTCTCGAAACTTCAGGGACCTCTCGACGTCACCGATAGTGCTTAAACAAACAACACGATTCATCTACGTATTTTAGACCACACGAATCTATCGGGTTTTTCGATTGTTGCCGAGTTTGAATTAGAAGAGGTGGCTCCGCCGGAAATTCGTGTACACAAACGATCCGCAAACAGCCCATCGATAGCACAAAAAAACTAAACCCTTCGCGTAAAAATTCTGCTTTACCGAAATATCCGAAAGCAAACAATAGCCCTTCTTGCAATTTTATAAAAACAACCTTTTTTTTTTAGAAAAACCTGACCATGAATACATTGGAAGTGAGGATTAATTAAAAAAATTGAAAAAAAAAAACCCAAATATACGCCAGAAAGGTTATTCTTCTAAAAAGATTGAATAGATCGAAAGGCAATCGACTAAAACGAGTTTCGTTCACGTCTAGGGCAAAAAACTAATTTTCATTAATCGATTTAGTCACCAGAGAAAAAAAAATGATTCAAAAATTTTCTCCTTCCCTAAGGTAAACTTTTCCATAAAAGATGTGAAAACCCCCCGAACACTTATTAATTCACAGGTTCTTTTTCTAATATTCGAAAAACGCGGGGGATGGAAAAGTTTTCCCCAACTCCTTCGTAGGCCTAGGAAAAGATGAAAAGGTCTCAACCCTTTATTTTACTTTCAAAGAGACCTTTTTGAAATGCACCTTTGATCGAGAATATTTTTTTTCTCACACTTGATAGAAGGAAATCTTGGAAAATTGTGGATATAAATAAAATATAAAAAATGTCAAGTGAGCCAGAATTTTTTTTTTTTCTAGTTAGACTAATTTCTATTTTAAAAACACGTTCAATTACCCTAATGAAGAGAATGATGCAATTATCCACTAAATAGTGCAAATTTGCACTTTTTAACACAATGACCCCTGTTATGACTGAGCCCATCGTAGGTTTATTATTAGTGGTTTTTTTAAAAATATATCAAGCCCCTGAGGGCCAGGGTTCAATACCAGAGATTCTTTGTTTTTTTAAAGAGAAGTATTGAATTCACTCTGGCTACCTTGATTTTCTGGAGCAAAAACACCCGTTTATCAAGTGATCTGGCGTTTAACGTCTCTTATACCGGTTTTTGGGTAGTTTTCATCGATTTTCTGGTGTAGAAACACGTTTAACCAGGTGTTTTGGTGTTTAACACTTTTTTTAAAGGGACTTTTGGTGATTTTTCTCGATTTCCTGGTGTAGAAACACCCATTTAGTCGATTATCTGGTGAAGAAAACCGTTTTATAAAGTGTTCTGGCGTTTAACACCTATTTTACCGGTTTTCGGGTCGTTTTCATCGATTTTCTGGTGTAGAAACACCATTTTTATTGGGTGCTTCTGGTAATTTTTCGATTTCCTGGTGTAGAAACACCCATTTAGCCGTTTTAGTCGATTATCTGTTGAAGCAACACCCGTATTATCAAGTGTTCGGGCGATTAACGTCTCTTTACCGGTTTTTGGGTCGTTTTCATCGATTTTCTGGTGTAGAAACACCATTTTTATTGGGTGCTTCTGGTAATTTTTTCGATTTCCTTGTGTAGAAACACCCATTTAGCCGTTTTAGTCGATTATCTGGTGAAGAAACACCCGTTTTGTCAAGTGATCGGGCGTTTAACGTCTCTTTTACCGATTTTTGGGTCGTTTTTATCGACTTTCTGGTGTAGAAACGCACGTTTAACCAGGTGAACGGGTGTTTAACACCATTTTTATTAGGTACTTTTGGTGATTTTTTCGATTTCCTGGTGTAGAAACACCCATTTAGCCGTTTTAGTCGATTATCTGGTGAAGAAACACCCGTTTTGTCAAGTGATCGGGCGTTTAACGTCTCTTTTACGATTTTTGGGTCGTTTTTATCGACTTTCTGGTGTAGAAACGCACGTTTAACCAGGTGAACGGGTGTTTAACACCATTTTTATTAGGTACTTTGGTGATTTTTTCGATTTCCTGGTGTAGAAACACCCATTTAGCCGTTTTTGTCGATTATGTGGTGAAGAAACACCCATTTTATCAAGTGTTCGGGCGTTTAACTTCTCTATTACCGGTTTTTGGGTCGCTTTCATCGATTTTCTGGTGTAGAAACACACGTTAACCAGGTGAACGGGTGTTTAACACCATTTTTATAGGGGCTTTTGGTGATTTTTCTCGATTTCCTGGTGTAGAAACACCGTTTAGCCGTTTTCATCGATTTTCTGGTGTAGAAACACACGTTTAACTCGGTGAACGGGTGTTTAACGCCTTTATATAGGGGAGTATTGTGATTTTTACGATTTCCTGGTGTAGAAACACCCGTTTAGCCAGGTGAACGGGCGTTTTAACATCTTTTTTACCGTGTATTGGACCGTTTTCAACAGCGTGAAATGATGGCGGAGATATATCGGTTTGAAATTTTGAAAAATTCGCTGCGGACAATTTTCACCAGACTCCTTATATTTTGGACGAATTTTTGGGGTAAAAAATTTTTTCTTCTAGTAGGGAGAAATTTCATACCCTAGCGAGAGGTTCTTGGGCGAAAAGCCCATTATTTCTACCTTGATACTTGGAAAATAATACTTCCCCTCAGTTATACTTCCCCCTCTATTCTTTGCTCTTCTTTAAAAAAGTTTTCGTTGGAAGCTCTTCAAACTAATACGTTTTAAAACTCGCAATCCGCAGATCTTTGATCAACAGAATGTCTTTTTTCTTTTCGCCATGGCAATATGGCGAAATGCCCTCACCTGGGTCATCCCTCACTCGTATCATCTTTTAAAAAATATTGTCATTATTCTTCATTTTAAACTAGTTTTAACCTTTTTTTTCCCCCGAAATTCGATACGTTATTTAATAGTGCTTACGCGATAAAATTATCGAAACCAAACAAAGGCTGTGATTGACCTGCATGGGGAAGAAAAGAGTCTTAGGGTGAACTGAACGCATTTTAATAAATTAAATTTAAAAAAATTAAATTATTTAATTAAAGCACCAATTAATAATTTGCTTAAGCACCAAATTGACATGCTAAATTTTAAATTGCACAACCTTCTCAAAAAAATTTTAAATCAAAATTTTATATTAAAAAAATTTTTTGGCGAATTAAAAAATAGTTGGTACTTACAGCCTCGACATTTTAGGTAGCACGCGTGTTTTTCATTTGTCTGTAGAGAGGAGGTTGACGGTGGCCTCTCCGTCGTCCTGTGCCGGGAAACAGACTGGATCTAAAAGGGCGGCAGGGCCAGACTCTCCTCCCGCTCTGAACGCCGGCTCGAGGTGCTGCCGCTAGCGGGAGATGACAATTTTTTTCTCCTCTTCTTATCCACTCGATCTTCTTTTTTTTAACTCATCCCTCTCGTTATATCGACACTTTTTTTAAATTGTAAATTTGAATTTCTTCGTCTTAAAGAGCGCTAAAAAATTGCAAACTTTTACGGCAAAAAAGATTTCTCAAAGAAGAGGGAGGAAAGAAAAATGAGAGTCTTCGCCCAAAGAGGCCGCACGAAACGGGCGTGAAAATCCAAAATTTCTCCTTATTATCACATATTATCAAGAAAAACAATCCCCCAGTTTCTGGGGTCATTTGACCCAGAAGTTAATCCCCCAGAAAAGAAAATAATGTTTAAAATGGCTGTTAAATTTTTTTTAAATATTTTTTTTCTTAAAATTGTACGTGAAAATCAGTTAAAAACTGATATTTTACGCCTAAAAGATTTTTCAAGTTCCTTAAGGTGGATCACACATAAGCGATGTCTTTCTTATTCAATAGATAGCAGCACACTCACCCCGATTTTCGTCTTTCTTCAGCTACAAAAGAAATTCCCCAGGAAGTGTGGGTGTTTTTTGCGGTCATTTGGCCTAGAAGCTAATCTGCCAGAAAAGAAAAGTGCTTGTTTGAAGAGCTTCCAACGCAAACTTCCTTAAGAGAAGCAACCAATTTAGGAGGGGGAAGTATAACGGAGGGGACGTAAAAGGAGGGGGAAGTATAACAGAGGGGGAAGTGTAAGTCAGGGAAGTATAACGGTGGGGGGAAGTATAAGGGAACGAAAGTATAACGAAGGGAGGGTAAGTATAAAAGAGGGGGAAGTATTACAGAGGGGAATTATAACAGACGGGGGAAGTATAAGTCAGGGGAAGTATAACAGAGGGGGAAGTATAAGGGAACGAAAGTATTATACGTTTCGAAGGGAGGGTAAGTATAAAGGAGGGGGAAGTAACGGAGTGGGAAGTATATGGGAGGGGGAAGTTTAAGTGAGGGGTAGTATAACAGAGGGTGAAGTATATCGGAGGGGGAAGTATAAGGGAACGAAAGTATAAAGGAGAATTTTCCAAGTTTGTTTTTTCGAAAAAAAATTTTTTTTTTTTTTGAAAAATTTCCGGGTTTTTTTTTTTCTTTTCTTTTTTTTTTTTTTTTAATTTTTAAGTTCTTTTTTTTGAAAAATTTTTTAAGTGTCAAGGTAGAAATAATGGGCTCTTGGCCTAGGATGTGCCTCTCGTAATGGGTAGAAGTATGAAATTTCTCCTTCTAAAAAAAATTAATAACTAAAAAGTGGCAATTTTTTTACGCCAAAAATTCTTAGAAAATATAAGGAGTAATTGGTGAAAATTTGGTGAAAATCGGACCAACGGTTCGGCCGCAGCGAATTTTTTAAAATTTCAAACAGACATATCTCCGCCATTTTTTCAAAATTCAAAAATCGCCCTCGTTACATTCTTCTTCACCGGCTAAAGAAATTTGTGTGATTTGGTGAAAATCGGATGAAAACTGTGGCCGTAAAGTGTTCCAGAAAAAATGCTACGGCCGGCCGGCACCACAGACAAAGTTGTGATCGGTAAAGATTCGATTTGACCTCCGGGTCTGAAAGACCCTTCCCCAAAAACCCGACATCGAGGGTATCACAATAACTTCTTTAAGGATGTTAACAAGGTTCAATATGGCTGTTAAATTTTTTCAAAAAAATATTTCCCATAAAATTGTACGTAAAAATCAGTTAAAAATGATATTTCCGCCTAAAAGTCTTCTTTCGTTTTCAAAATTCCTTAAGTTGGATCAGACATAAGCAATGGTGTCTTTCTCTTTCAATAGATAGCAGCACCCTCGCCCTCGCTACCAGAGAAGTCCTTATTTTTGCCAAATTTCCAGATATCCAACACACTTTTTTTATGGAAAATTTTGTATTTTTTAAACATATTATTGAGGGGACTTTTCAGTTTAACAACGGATTGCTTTTCTCCCATAAATTCGTTTCAAGTGCGATTAACTCGGCATCATGAAAGTTAAGGAGGCCGAAGCGACAAAGACGCCTCATCGCTGGCGACTTGAACCTCTCACACATCGTTAAAATATCCTACGAAAACAAATTAAATGAAAATTTTTGTTTTTATAACTTGATCGAAATTAAATCGTTTCCGATAAGATCGAGCTGCTGGTCATTCTCGTCTGCTAGAGGCTCTCGACATTTTTTCGTAAAGTTATTCTTATTTTGGTTGAAATAGACGACGTCGACTTGATCGCAGAAACGAAGCTGCTTTTTCTTCGTATCACCAGATGACCAACTCTTTTCTATATCTAAAATACAAACTTTCATTTTCTTTTAAGAAATCAAAAAAACACCCACGGCTACAAGAAGGGACATCCATTGAATCTTCTTTCACATTTTTCTTGATAAACACTTTTCATCGCTAAAAAAAAAATAATCTTCCACATTTATCTCATTTACTACCTTTTGAATTTTCAGCTCTTTGGAGCCTTTCATGTATTGCGATTTCACTCAAATGTTTATACAAACTACTCATTTTTGATCTTGCACAATTTCTAAAAAAAAAAATTATTTAAACAAACAACACAACAAACAAACAAAATTACCTTTTAATTCTGACATTTTTTTATGTGCAGGTTTTCTGCTAAAACTCATTCTAGGTCGAGTTTTTGGTCGACATGCTAGTAAACTATAGATGACGATTATTAAAATAAACTATAAAATAAAAAATATTTTTCTTGATACTGGTGAATTTTGCATATGATTTAGGTTAAAATTGTGATGATGAAAAGATAGATTTAACCAATGAGGAAGAGGCCTTCTTCCTATTGGTTACTCCCCTCCAATGATGGTTTTGGAGGTGGCTATCGCAATGCATTACACTCTCATTTTAGCAAACTTTCTCTTAAAAGGGAGTTACTGCTATACCCTTGAATGATGGTTTTTGGAGATAAAAAGGGAGTTGCTGCTATACCCTCCAATGATGGTTTTTGGGGGCAAAAAGGGAGTTACTGCTATACTCTTGAATGATGGTTTTTGGAGATAAAAATGGAGTTATGCTATACCCTCGAATGATGGTTTTTGGGGGCAAAAAGGGAGTTACGGCTATACTCTTGAATGATGGTTTTTGGGGGCAAAAAGGAGTTACTGCTATACCCTCGAATGATATTTTTGGGGGCAAAAATGGAGTTACTGCTATACCCTTGAATGATGGTTTTTGGAGATAAAAGGGAGTTGCTGCCATACCCTCAAATGATGGTTTTTGGGGCAAAAAGGGAGTTACTGCTATACCCTTGAATGATGGTTTTTGGAGATAAAAAGGGAGTTACTGTCATACCCTCGAAAGATGGTTTTGGGGGCAAAAAGGGAGTTACTGCTATACCCTCCAATGATGGTTTGAAGGTGGCTATCGCAACGCATTACACTCACATTATCGCAAACTTTCTCTTAAAAAGGGAGTTACTGCGATACCCTCGAATGATGGTTTTGGGGGGGCAAAAAGGGAGTTACTGCTAAAACCAAAATTTGGGTTCCTAAGCCCAAAATTGAGGGGTTTATTTCCAAAAGGTGCTAAATCCATTTTTGTGATTCCCAGTAATTGAGGAAAACCGCCGTTGATTGCTGGACAGTCCACCAATAAAAAAGTACTTTTTGAAATCCAACCTGGCGCTTAGTACCTTTTGAAATTAACACACTTGGACAAGTATCTTTTGAGATTAAAACTTTGTTTTTGAGGGGGATGATTTGAAACGAAATAAAAAATTTATTTAGGTAATAACAAATTCAGACAAACAAAATAATAAACTCAAAATATGAAAAAAAAAAAAAATAATATTCATAATTTCAGACTAGCGCTCAACATATTAAACTAAAAAAATATTTAGGTACCTATTTACAAATTCAGACTACTCGTCACCGTCAAGAAGAAGGTCGATATTAGACTCATCACCATCGTTTTTCCTAGCCGCGTCCATTTCCTCACGAAATTTACAATATATATTAATAAAAACTCGGTGAACAACGATAAATGTAATTCACTTCGGGCTTCTATCTGCCACAAAGAACATTGCACAACAATTTGAAAGAAGCGCGAAAGTCTCAAGCGAGGTTTCTGCACGGTTATAAAAAGCCACGGAATCCATGTGGCGCTCATATTAAAACAAAAAAACAAAGTACCTTTCGTATTTTGCAAAAACATTCGAAAGTGAAGCCCCTCAATTATGATAATGAAGAAGATAGATTTAACCAATGAGGAAGAGGCCATCTTCCTATTGGTTACTCCCCTCCATTACCCTCCAATGATGGTTTTGGGGGTGGCTATCGCAACACATTAGTTCGCATTTTCGTAAAATTTCTCTAAAAGGGGAGTTATTCTATACCCTTGAATGATGGTTTTTGGTGGTAAAAAGGGAGTTACTGCTATACCCTCGAATGATGGTTTTTGGGGGCAAAAAGGGAGTTACTGCTATACCCTCCAATGATGGTTTTTGGTGGTAAAAGGGAGTTACTGCTATACCCTTGAATGATGGTTTTTGGGGGCAAAAAGGGAGTTACTGCTATACCCTCCAATGATGGTTTTGAAGGTGGCTATCGCAACGCATTACACTCTCATTTTAGCAAACTTTCTCAAAAAGGGAGTTACTGCTATACCCTCCAATGATGGTTTTTGGGGGCAAAAAGGGGTTACTGCTATACCCTTGAATGATGGTTTTTGGGGGCAAAAAGGGAGTTACTGCTATACCCTTGAATGATGGTTTTTGGAGATTAAAAGGGAGTTACTGCTATACTCTTGAGTGATAATTTTTGGAGATAAAAAGGGAGTCACTGCTATACCCTTGAATGATGGTTTTTGGAGACAAAAAGGGAGTTACTGCTATTCCCTCGAATGATGGTTTTTGGGGGCAAAAAGGGAGTTACTGCTATACCCTTGAATGATGGTTTTTGGAGGTAAAAAGGGAGTTACTGTCATACCCTCGAAAGATGGTTTTTGGGGGCAAAAAGGGAGTTACTGCTATACCCTCCAATGATGGTTTTGGAGGTGGCTATCGCAACGCATTATCGCAAACTTTCTCTTAAAAAGGGAGTTACTGCCATACCCTCGAATGATGGTTTTCGGGGGGCGAAAAGGGAGTTAGTACTAAAACCAAAATTTGGGTTCCTAAGCCCAAAATTAGAAGAAATGTTTAAGAATGTGGTTAAAAACCTAAAATTCAGAGGACATCGAAAAAAGGGTAAGGAAGAAAAGATTGCTTTAATTAATTTTTATTTTGTATGATATTGCTTGACTCTGTAGTATCCGTTGATGAATTCTGCCTTTGGTTCTGCTATATCAAGAAGTGGTATCGATTTAACTGCTAAACGTCTTTTTCCATTTTTCGGCGTTTTTGAATCCTGAGGGCGATGTCGCAGGATGTGTGAAGCGACAAAAAGCGAACCGCCGACAGCCATCCCCCAGGCTATAGAAGTTAACAACTCTTTACTTTTATTCATTCATTCAAGGCATTTTGTGTCAAAAATCATGTGTTATTGGGCAAGGACAGATGGGTCAAAATAGCTAGTAGGAGGTAGTTCTTCATGTTTTTCTTCCATATTTTCCGCTTTATCCATTAGGTTTTCAAGCTGCGCAAAATACGGTTTTAGCTCGTATGCTTCCACTAAATCATACATGGCTGATTTGGGTTTTCCGATTTCCAAAAGGGCTTTACCGCGGTTAAAATGGCTGTAGAATCTCATATCAGCATTATCTGCGACGTGCGGCACACAAAGTTCTAACGCCCTCGATGTATCGAAAAGAACGCGACGGAAATTCCCAATGGCCAAATGCGAATGCGACCTCGCCACATAAAGATCGGGGATTTTATCCCAAGTTTTGATCGCATGCGAAAATGCGCTGATGGCACCCAAATAGTTTCCGACGTTGTGAAAATTAAGTCCTTTCTCTAACAACCACATCGGATCATTTTCTTCAGGCCTCAAATCTTCAGCCACAAATCCAGTTGCTCTTCGTGCTGCCGCTGTTTCTTCAACCACTAAAACAAAATAAGAAATACTCTGTATAAATCGATATACCTCATCTTCTTCATCAAGTTTAGACTCGCGACATGGCGTAGGAAAAGCTCTAAACGTAAAATCCGCTTTGATTGTTCGAAGCTACGAGGTGGCGGAACTTTCAGCGATTTTTCTTCTTTTTTACCACTTTTGGCTTCATCTTTACCTTCTCTGTTGGCTAAATAAGTTGAAAAAATGATAAATAATTTATTTTTTACCTAAATGAAGTTCTTTACTCATTTTTTTTCCAAAGAGGTAAAAGATTTTGTCGTCGTCTGTTTCTTTCTCTTTCCATTCTATGACATTATTCTGCGCTGCTTCTTTTTGATCTTTTTTAACTTTTTCAATTTCTTCTCTTAGCTTAGAACTTAAATCCATTTGCTTTTTTACGCAGTCTCTTCTTCGTTCGTTTTTCATCGCTAAAAAAAAGATATGACCAATTGTATCATATTTTGAATACCTGATTTCTTCCTATTTGCTTCTTCAGCTTTTTGGTGGGCTCTGTCAATGGCATCCTGCTTGATCCGTAAGGCTTCTTTCTTCGAAACATCCTTCAGCAATGAAGGCCACTCTTTTTTGTCAACTTTCACCAATTCAAAAACCGCTTCTTCTTTCATCAACTGGCATTTACTACGATCGTCGTCTATATCGTCGAAAAGACATGCTTCGAAAAAGAATGGAGGAAAATGCGCCTGAAAAATGGCCATTCTTAAAACAATAGCTTTTTCCGCAGAAACTGAAACTCCTGGAGCATACGCAGATTTGACGTCAGAAGACAACGGAATGACGACTAATTTGACGTCGAAATCCTTCTGCGCATGCTCCAGGAGTTTCAGTTTCTGCGGAAAAAGCTATTGTTTTAAGAATTTGGCCGACGACAACTAATTTGACGTCCAAATCCTTCTGCGCATGCTCCATGAGTTTCAAACGTTTCAAACTGCTGGAATATCTTAATGTATGTATTAGAAGCGAAACGTTTGACACAGCAGTTTGAAACGTTTGAAACTCCTGGAGCATGCGCAGAAGGATTTGTACGTCAGATTTGACGTCAGAAGACAGCGGTTTCAGTTTCTGCGGAAAAAGCTATTGTTTTAAGAATTGGTGGACGACAACAACTAATTTGACGTCCAAATCCTTCTGCGCATGCTCCAGGAGTTTCAAACGTTTCAAACTGCTTGGAATATCTTAATGTATGTATTAGAAGCGAAACGTTTGACACAGCAGTTTGAAACGTTTGAAACTCCTGGAGCATGCGCAGAAGGATTTGTACGTCAGATTTGACGTCAGAAGACAGCGGTTTCAGTTTCTGCGGAAAAAGCTATTGTTTTAAGAATTGGCGGCCATTTCAGGGGCATTTTCCTCCATTTTTTCGGAATGGAGCATGCACATGCCGAATTCTGGAGCATACGCAGAAGGATCAGACGTCGTTCCACTGTCTTCTGACGTCAAAATCTGACGTACAAATCCTTCTGCACATGCTCCAGGAGTTTCAAACGTTTCAAACTGCTGGAATACCTTAATGTATGTATTAGAAGCGAAAAGGTCGACTTTGATGTTGAAACATTATGCAAAGGTACCCGAACAATCACAAATTCTTCGCTTTGCCTCCAAGTAAAATCCGTCACAATTATAGGCATTTTCTTATCTTTTATTTACTTGTCGCCATGGAAACCATATTAAAAGAAAAAAGTTTAATATTCAAATAAAATTATATTTTCCAAATGCATGATAAATGAGCACCCATTTTCAAACTTAACGCTAATATTTCAGAAATATAACAATTTTTTTATTCCAAAAAATTATATAAAATCAACATAGTTTTGGTAATATAAATTGTAAAATTAAAGAACATTTCAATATTGCCAATTCTCTAAATAATATAAAAATTTAATACATAGTCAATATAATTTTAACATTATGGCACAATTTAAAGCAATATTTTTTTAAATGCAATGTCATGGCAAAAAGGGTGAACAACAGGTGAAACAACCTTAATTTTGAGCTTACGATGGGGGAAAAAAAAGGGAAGTTTTGTCTTTTATAAACTAAAATAATTTATTATAAAATGACTAAGGAGGTTCTGTGACTAGAACATGAGTATTTGGCAGTTCCGATGATATGTTTTTAAAAAAGTGACAGTTTTAAAAATGTTGAATTTGAAACAAAATATAAAAAGCTCAATTTTGACGATTAACTTTTTTTTTTGAATTTTCAAAATTATTGTCATGCTTCCCTTAAAATAACCTGAAAGCTTTGGTGCAGACTAGATTATAGAGGGGTAGGGAAGGGGTAACATTTTGGTTCTTTCGTTTTTTGTTTATAAATAGACGGCGATGGGGATTGAAGCGAAGGAAGAAGGAAGTCATGCTGCGAGAAGGTTCTTGATCTGCTTCGGAGTCGCTTCTTCGTTTAAATGTTTGTTGTGTATCTAATGTAACAAAAACAAAATTAATCTTACAGACAAAAAAAACCGTTTATCTGGTAAAACGGGTTTTTTGGCCGAATACTATTAAGAATGCCTTTAAAATTGGAGTTTCTTGAGCAAAACCAAGAAAATGTGGTAAAATTGGGGTTTTTGCACTAAAACGAAGGAGAATGCATGAAAATCTGGTAAAATGGGGGTCTTTTGATCAAAAACCGAGCAGAAAGACTGAAAATTTATTTGAATGGGGATTTCTTAGCCAAAAACTGAGGAAATTGCATGAAAATTGCAAAAAACAGGAGCATCTTGGTCGAAAAACCAAGCAAAACGCCTGAAAATCTTTGAAAATTCAGGTTTTGTGGCCAAAAACTGAGAAAAAAACACAAAAAACAGGTAAAACCGGGGTTTTCTGGACAAATCTGAGGAAAATGAACAAAAATGTGGTAAACGTGGGTTCCTTTGCCAAAAACCGAGGAAAGCGAAAATCTGGTAACATGGGGGTTTTGGACCAAAAAACAGAGCAGAACGCCAGAAAATCTATTGAATAGGGATTTCTTAGCCAAAAACTGAGAAAATGGCATGAAAATTCGCTAAAACTGGGGTATCTTCGTCGAAAAAGCAAGCAAAACACCTGAAAATCTTTGAAAATTGGGGTTTTATGGCCAAAACTGTGAAAAACGCACAAAAATTTGGTAAAGCCAGTGTTTTTATGGATGAAATCAGGGCACGATGCCTAAAAACCTTTTTAAATTTGGCTCAAAAAAAACCAGAAACCATGAAAAATGCACAAAAATCTGGTAAAATGGGGGGGGGGATCTATGTTCAAAAACCGAGGAGAACGCCTGAAAATTATTTTAATAGGATTTCTTAGAAAAAACTGAGGAAATTGCAAGAAAATTTGCTAAAACGGGGGCATCTTGGTCGAAAAAAAAAAACCAAGCAGAACGCCTGAAAATCTTTGAAAATTGGGGTTTTAGGGACGAAATCTGAGAAAAACGCACAAAAATCTGGTAAAACTGGGGTTTTCTGGACAAAATTTGAGAAAAACAAACGAAAATCTGGTGAACGTGGGTTCCTTTGCGAAAAAAACGAAGGAAAACGGACGAAAATCTGGTAATATGGGGGTTTTTCGGACCAAAAAAACAGAGCACGATGCCATAAAATTTTTTAAAATTGGAATCAAAGAACCAAAAACCGTAGAAAATGCACAAAAATCTGGCAAACAGGAGGGGGGGGGGGGGGGTATTTTGATTAAAAAAACCGAGCAGAACGCCTGAAAAATCTATTTCAATAGGAGATTTCTAAGCCTAAAAGTTAGGAAATTGCGTGAAAATTCGCTGAAACAGGGGCATCTTGAACAAAAAACCAAGCAAAACGCCTGAAAATCTTTGAAATTTGAGTTTTGTGCCAAAAACTGAGAGAAAAACGCACAAAAATCTGGTAAAACCGGGGTTTTCTGGACAAAATTCGAGGAAAAAAACGAACGAAAATCTGGTAAACGTGGGTTCCTTACCAAAAAACAGAGGAAAATGGACAAAAACCTGGTAACATGGGGGTTTTTTGGACCAAAAAACAAAAAAGGATGCTTAAAAATCTATAAAATTGGTCTCAAAGAACCAAAAACCGTGGAAAAATGCACAAAAATCCGGTAAACGTGGGTTCCTTCGACAAAAACTGAGGAAACCGGACAGAAATTGAACATGGAGGTTTTTCGGACCAAAAAACAGAGCACGATACCTAAAAATCTTTAAAATTGGGCTCAAAGAACAAAAAACTGTAGAAAATGAACAAAAATCTTGTAAAAGTGGGGGGTTTCTGGACAGATGGACAGAATCCAAGAAAAAACGGATGAAAATGTGGTAATATGGGAGTTTTTAGGACCAAAAACAGAGCACAATGCCTAAAATTTTTTTTAATTGAGCTTAAAGAACAAAAAACCATAGAAAAGGCACAAAAGTCTGGTATAACCAGGGGTTTCTGTACATAAACCAAAGAAAAGACGAATATCTGATAGTAACATGGAGGTTTTCAGACCAAAAAACAGAGCACGATGCCTAAAAATCTTTTAAAATTGGGCTCAAAGAACCAAAACCTTAGGAAAGGCACAAAAATCTGGTAAAACCGTGGCATCTTTTACAATTGGTGTTAAAGGGGTCTTTTGACCAAAAAGCCAAGCAGAAAAAAAGGCGTCTTCTGGCCATAAGATAAAAATAGCCAAAAAATAAACTTAAAGCGAAAAACGTACCTCAAAGCATTTAAAAGAGGTTTGATTGATTGGAGGTTGACTTTTAACAGTTTAACGCATCCTTTAACATCAAGATTAGACGGTTTCGTAAAAGCGCCTGCGGGTGTACATAATCGTAAAGAATCACAAGTCCAACCATAACTCTCAAAACGAGAAGTTCCGTCTCCTCTTTTCAAACTGACCGACAAGACTTCTAAAATATTATTTTTAGAAAAACAAACATCATCATCAACCTCACGAGTACTTACCGACTTTCAGCATCCTCAAGCATACTTTAGCCATAGTGGCTAACGTCTCCGTCGTATTTTCAATCGGTATCTTTATTCTACAAAAAAAAAGGTTGAAAATAAAAATTCAAAAAAAAAGTACCTGATGAACAAAATCAGTGGTTTGGCTTAAAGCTCTCAACATGGGAGTCGCATTCGCATAAAAAAGTGAAATCGATTGGCCAGCTCGCACGACTCTTCCTGTTGCTCTCCTTCTAAATTACCGCTTTCCATCCAACCTCTTTGCCTTCTGTTCATAGTCCGTCTGTAGTACGAAAAATCATTTTGAATCGCCGGCGTTTTCATCTAAAATTTTGTTATATAAAAAAAAAAGTTTAAATAAAAAAAAAATACTTGTATTCGCAATAAGACGAACTCCAAAATGTGGGCAAACTGTTTAACAAGCGCCTGCTGAGTTTCTAATGCGCGTGGACTCATCGCACCTGAACATAATTCACGAAGAAGCTTCGGAACTATCTTTCTATTTGAAAAAAAAATAAATAAAAAATTTATTTTTAAACTGGGATCCAGTAGGCTAATCGGCCGCGAAACGAATTCGCCCAGAAAGCATGGAAATGGTTCTTTGGACCAAATAATAATTTTTGAGTTGATTTATAGTCCACGAAAGACGTTTTTTGGTCGATTTCGAAGAAAAAAACGATGTTTTTTGATATAACCCACAATTTGAAAACAATTCTGGCAAGTTAAAAAGGCATTCAAAATAAGGAAAGATTCGCCAATGGTACTTTAAGTTGGATACGTTCTTTTATT